>JAJOZX010001558.1:175000-205000 GCA_023014485.1 Bathynomus jamesi
AATAAGCAATACTCTTATAAACAAATTCTAATTTGAATGCTAGGCAAGGAGTAATGATTATTTATATTGGAAATCAATCCTGCGTGATTTCTCGCAGAATTCTTCGGTTACGTAGCTATAAAATGTAACTTTCTGATCCATTAACCTTTTCGATAAAGATTTTTCTATTGAAATTATTGGTAAATTAGAAAGTCTTTCGTGCCCTTAAGAATTACATAAATATGGTTTAAGGATCACCTGAAGATCAAGGGCCCCAGTCTTCTTTAGTTAGCTTTATAAGGCTAACTAACGAAAATATAACGACCTAACCTAACCAGTCGTCAAGGGCGTACAGTTGACCTAACGATTGGTTAGGTTAGGTCGTGATATTTTCGTTAGTTAGCCTTATAAGGCTAACTAAAGAAGGCTGGGGGCCCTGATCTTCAGGTGATCCTGTTTTTATTCTCTTAAGAGCAGAAAACGTTCGCTCAACGGATGATGTTGTGGCCGGTATGGTAAGTATAAGGTTAATTAATTTATATATTTGCTTAAGCCCCTCATGTAGTTTTCAAATGAATATAGGACAGTTAATTTAGAACGTAAACAAACAAAATCAAAATGAGAATTGTATGCCTTTGTATGCGTATCAATTGTTTTTTCAACTTCATTGCAACAAAATAATAATATCCACCGACTTTGATTACAATATATTAAAAAGCTATTCTGTGAAGGAGTAAACATCTGAATAAACATTATGAAAAAAGTTAAAGTCAAACTTTGAAAGGACCCCTGCAAACCCAGTAACTTCATGTTTATATTAATATAATATATACCGTAAAACCATGCATATTTACTTATTTATGAGCAGAGTAAGTATAAAATAAATGACAAATATGTATTTCATACTACTTATTTATTGTAACGAAATGAACCTGGCGAAAATTGACATCTGGCATCTGGTACTTGAAAGGAACACAGGGAAACAGTGACAGCCCACAAAAAAGCCTATTTTTGAGCGCTTATATCAATGTATGTATGCCTTTCTGTAATGTTAAAGCTTGCATGCGGTTTTGAAAATGCTTGCGCTTGAAGGAATTATAGTGGATATAAAATAATTATAAAAATGAGGTTTTCAAATATAATTTTATCATCATCATCAGCAGCAGCAGCATTTAGATTTTAAGAAAGCGTTCGATACAGTTCCGCATAGAAGATTAATTGCGAAGGATAAAACGCACGGTATACGCGGTCAGGTAGCTAACTGGTTAAAAGAATGGCTTCGTGCTAGGAGACAGAGGGTCATTGTTAACGGTAGTGAATCGGGGTGGTTGGATGTAGGTAGCGGTGTCCCACAGGGTTCAGTGTTAGGCCAATTGCTATTCGTAATTTACATTAACGACATAGATGTAGGATTGACTAGTAACGTGTCAAAATTCGCGGACGATACTAAAATAGGCGGTAAGGTTGTTAACGAGGACGATAGAAATAGGCTCCAAGACGATGTAAATAGGATTATGGAGTGGACGGATAAGTGGCAGATGCAATTTAACGTAGACAAATGTAAAGTTTTGCATATAGGTTCTCGTAACAATAAGTACATGTACACTATGGATGATAGAGAGTTAGCGAGCGTTGACGAGGAAGTAGATTTAGGCGTACGCGTATCTAAGGATTTAAAAGTTAGGAACCAGTGCCTGGAGTCTTGCGCAAAAGCTAATAGGATATTAGGCTTCATAGCGCGTAATTTAGAATTTAAATCGAAGGATATTATATTGCCCCTTTACAAGTCCCTACTCAGGCCTCATTTAGAATATGCCGTTCAGTTTTGGTGCCCGTATTTGCGTGAGGATATTGATAGGTTAGAAAGGGTTCAGCGTCGTGCCACGAAACTAATTTCGTCATTGCGCAACAAGCCTTATGAAGATAGGATTAAAGAGTTAGACTTGCATTCACTCGAAACTAGGAGATTAAGGGGGGAGCTTATTGTAGTTTTCAAAATCGTTAATAACATCGATAACGTAAATTTTGACAAACTGTTCACTTTCGATAATAGCAATACTCGTAATAACGGATTTAAGTTGCGTGGCAGACGTTTCATTACTAATATCGCTAATTGATAAATGGAATAATCTTCCCGCGTCAGTCGTTAACTCTACCAGCGTTAATATGTTTAAGAACCGTTTAGATAGGCATTTTAAAAATATTAACATTAAAATAAAAAACAGTTAGCAACAGGAGCTCTTCGGGTGGTGGTCAAGGATGAGTCTGTTGACGATTAATGCCAGCTTGTGACATGCCAGCGTGTGATGCCAGCAATATAATTATTTTAAAAAAAAAATTAGACTAACACGAACGTAGATGTAGCTCGTAGCGTAAACTAACCCACTTTTTGTTATACGTTACCTACATTTTTTTTCTTATCCTCTCCTTACTTGCATGTCTGTAACTCTCTTTACTTGCATGTCTGTAGTTTGCATGGTATGACTGAGTTAAGACTGTGCTTGCATGGTTTGTAAGCGTTCTTATTTTACTTCTTTTCACTTTTCACCCTTCTCCTATTCTCTTCGACTATTTTTCCGACTTGTCGGCAGTGGCCGGCGGATGATGATGGAGAGTCTTTCTTTCTCTTTTTCTGAATGAATGTTAACCCACGAATGATATGTTTTGCTACTTACTTAACCCCTTATTTTCCTCTTTTAACCCCCTTCTCTTTCCTTTCTCTCGGGCTAACCTTAGAGTGGATCTTAGGATCTTTGTTAGCCTTAACTTCTGTAGATCTGTAGATCATCATCATATCAAAGTTAGAACCAGTGCCTGCAGTCTTGCGCAAAAGCTAATAGGATGCTAGGCTTCATAGCGCGTAATTTAGAATTTAAATCGAAGACTATTATATTGCCCCTTTACAAGTCCCTAGTCAGGCCTCACTTAGAATATGCCATTCAGTTTTGGTGCCTGTATTTGCGGGAGGATATCGATAGGTTGGAAAGGGTTTAACGACGTGCCACGAAACTAATTCCGTCACTACGCAACAAGTCTTACGAAGATAGGATTAAAGAGTTAGACTTGCATTCACTCGAAAGTAGGAGATTAAGCGGGGGAGCTTATTCAAGTTTTCAAAATTGTTAATAAAATCGATAACGTAAATTTTGACAAATTGTTCATTTTCGATAATAGTAATACTCGTAATAACGGATTTAAATTACGTGGCAGACGTTTCATTACTATACTAACATCGCTAAAAACTTTTTCACGTTCAAAGTAATTGATAAAAGGAATAATCTTCCCGCTTCCGTCATGAACTCTACCAGCGTTAATATGTTTAAAAACCGTTTAGATAGGCATTTTAAAAATATTAACGTCCTTTAAAATAATAACACAATTAGCAACAGGAGCTCTGGGGATAATGATCGAGGTCTGAGTCTGTTGACGATTAATACCAGCTTGTGACATGCCAGCGTGTGATATGCCAGCAACAAAATTATATTAAAAAAAAATTAGACTAACACGAACTTAGATGTAGCTCGTAGCGTAAACTAACCCACTTTTTGTTATACTCTTCATACTTTTTTTTTTCTCTTTTCTTATCCTCTCTTTACTTGCATGTCTGTAGTTTGCATGGTATGACAGTGTTTGAGTTAAGACTGTGTTTGCATGGTTTATAAGCGTTCTTATTTTACTTCTTTTCATCTTTCACCCCTTTCCTATTCTCTTCGACTATTTTTCTGACTTGTCGGCAGTGGCCGGCGGATGATGATGGTGAGTCTTTTTCTCTCTTTTCTGAATGAATGTTAACCCACGAATGATAGGTTTTGCTATTTACTTAACCCCTTATTCTCTTCTTTTAACCCCTACTCTCTTCTTTCTCTCAGGCTAACCTTAGAGTGGATCTTAGGGTCTTTGTTGGCCTTAGCTTCTGTAGATCTGTAGATATCATCATTAAATATACCTTGTGAATTTTAACAAAAACTCAGCTAGTATTAATGTTTTTAACCCTTAAATTTCTTAAGAGAACACGCAATAAGGCTCACTTTGGAGTGTTTATGTCAATGTATGTACACCTTTCTGTGTAACAACTCATTCAGCCAGAAATCTGTATTCGTTCGAGGTCATAGAGCAAGATTTTTAGCAATTTTCACCCGTATTAGAGAGATACATATGAGTTGAATGTATATTTGTGGTAAGCAATTATAAATAAGATGCAGGGTAATATTAATGAACACAATGAAAATTTACTAATATTACTGGAATAATTAATTATAAATTAAAGAAAATTAATAAATTTAAAAAAATATAATGATAATATTTGTAATATTGGTGTAATGTTGGTGCGTGTTTGTAACCTATATAACACGTTTTTTTTAACTAAAGGAAGGCATACACTGCATGCCTTGCAGTCATGGAGAATACACCACTGGCTAGACCACACCCAAAAAACTAGGTATTGAAAATGAATAAGAATTTACTAGATTTGATGAAGTTTTTTGGTACTTACGTATTATCGGAACTACCAAACTGTTTATTATGTATTTTTGCTCTCGTCATTTTCGTTTAAACTAAAGAAAATATCACAACTTAACCTAACCAATCATCAAGGGCGTACAGTTGACCTAACGGGGCATTCAATTAACCTAATCGGGCATTTAGTTGACCTAACCTAAGATATTTAGGTGAAATAACCAATATTAACCTGTTAGGTTAATTGAATGCCCGGTTAGGTCAACTGAATGCCCAATTTGGTCAACTGAATGCCCAATTTGGTCAACTGAATGCCCAGTTAGGTCAACTGAATGCCTGGTTAGGCCAACTGTACGCCCTTGATGATTGGTTAGGTTAAGTTGTGATATTTTCGTTAGTTTAAACGAAGATGACGAGAGCAAAAATACATAAAAACAGTTTGGTAGTCCCGATAATACGTAAGTACCGTTTTTTTTTTCCAAAATATCAAGTGAATAAATTTTCTTCATAAATTCAGATAATTAAGAAATCTTCATAAGTTTCACTAGAAAATGTAATTCAGACTTATGAACAGTTCTTAATTAGTTCAATTTATGAAGAACACTTATTCAGTTGATATTTAAAAAAATTTCACCATCAAATTGGATAGTGGAACAAAGTCGGTCTGCACAATGTCGACATACATAATGTCGATACTAAAAAATTAGTTTAAATTAGGTCAGGTTAGGTCCAGTTGGGTTAGGTTTGGTTACACTGTACCCCGCTAGGTTACGCTAGGTTAGGTTAGGTCTGGTTAGGTTAGGTTAGTCTGGTTGGGTTAGTCATTTTCATTGAAAACCTGAAAACAGTTTGAATTCTGAAATCCATAGACTTGCATAAGGTCGAATGTCGACATTATGGAATTCGATTTTGTTCATGTAACGCCACCAAATTTAGTAAATTCTTATTCAGTTTCAATACCTAGTTTTTGGGATATAAAGTTGGTTCGTTAGTTCCTTCATGAACAAATATTTTCTACGGTTAACCTTGGATTTGCTTCCGCCCGAATTGTTCATTGTGACGAAGGTCATGCTTGTCACTCTACCTTTGACCTACAGTTTAACGTGGAATCCGAACCACGCCCCATCAGCAGCCCAGCGTCTTAACCACTAAGCTACGCATTTATCTACCAACCAATTTTTTTTATTGTGTGGAAGGAAGAACAGCTGGATTTTGCTGCGCGCCGCCTACCATCACCGGGTCTTGATCCCGGGGCCGATGGATTCGTAGTCAGCGACGCTAACCATTACACTACCAAGGCGCATTAAAAATATGCCATATTTGATTGTAATGGTTATACTGTATAAATGCGTTTGCTATAATATATCATACATATGCATCGATACTTATCCATGGGCAAATTGCTTTTTCGACCCAAAACGAAGAAACTGTTTTATTATGTTAATATATGAAAAATCGCCCAAGTTATAAACTTATTTGAAAACTTTTCAAAGAAAACTGTGAAATATTATATAAGACAATACCAACCGAATTGTAGTACATTACTATATTAAACTGTTACTTGGTTACGTTTGCACTACTGTATATAATTTTTCATAACAGAAGGGTAACTAAATTATTTTTATATTTACACAAAAAACTAGGGAGTGAAATTCAATAAGAATTTACTAGATTTGACGAATAAATTTTTTCAAATATTAACTGATTAAGCTTTCTTCACAGATTCAACTTACGAAGGATGTTGAGAATGTGTTTTAGATGGTTTGCTGCTTCACACTTATTAAGAAATTCTTTAAATCAAATAGAATTTTAATTAAATTTTTTTATTAATATATCCGTATGAATGCATTTCGCAAATTTTTTTCAGTGTACGTTTCCAAGTTCCTGTAGTTGTTATTTACATAAATGGCAAAGCTGTGGGATGAAGCGTTTCTTTTTCCATTTCGAGCCAAGATAGTCCTGATCATGGTTCCTGTCAAGCTTTCTAGCTATTCACCCAAGAAAGAACTTGCAGTCCATTTCTTTACTTTACATTACAATATTCTTTACATTACAACCTAAGTATTTCGAAGGTGTAACATGTATCCCAATTCTTTTTCATCCCGCGAGTATTTGAGTGCAAAACACATTAATGGCACAACAGGAGGAAATGGATATAAAAAATAGATGTGCATTTGGTGGAAATAAAACGTTCCTCGATGCTTAATAGGTAAACTTTCCAGCATACCAAATCGTTGTTTTATACCATTATACAAAAACCGCCAAGTTGCTTTCTCATAATTTTCTTAATTTTTACTTTATTTTCTGATAATTGCACAGTTAACAAAAAATCCACTCCTGGACCGATATCAGTCCGCAAACCAAAGGTTGATAGCTACTGCATTACGCTGTATCCTTTTTAAAAACTATCGTCCGTAGCAGCTCAGAATAACATCGTTTCCTTATAAACAAAGTAAAGCCACTGGGATCGGGGGTTCAAATTCCGATAGTTCTAGTAATCCAGTAATTCTAGTAATTCTAGTAATCCAGAAGTTAGCACAATGGGTGGCATTTGTCTAGCCTTCTGTTCTTCTCTCGCACTTTCTTTACATAAAAGTGCTTCTCTGTTACTTTCACAATCTGAACTGATGCTTAGTTTTCACTTGAATGTAAAATCTTTTATATCACACACACACACACACACACACACATTTCAGCCATCCATTTAATCACTTTCAAATCATTAAAAACCTTTAGTATGAAAGATATGCAAACACTTAAGAATTTCAAATTTCAAAGCGTAGAAAATTTAAAAGACACGATGGCTGATCTGCTTCTCCCGTAAATAAAAGAAAAAACGATAAATAAGTATATTTATAAAGGAAAGCAAAAACTTTTCAACCTACTTAAATACTGGAGCATACGGTAATCTTAAAAAATAAAAGGTAACCCTCGAATCCAAATCCAGACTCGAAGAAATTATTTGAGTTCTAATCCATATACAAGGTAACACACACACACACACACACACACACACACACACACACACACACACACACACACACATATATATATATATACTCTTGAAACTCAGCTGCGGTCGCAGCAATAATTTTTTTATTAAAGATTTTAAAGAAAGTTCTCTCTTATTACGAGAGAGGTTCGAGAAAACTATCTGGTTTGATGTTTTTCCCACTTAATTCCCGTCTCTAAAGGGAAAAAAAGGTCGGAAATATGGTATTTTATCTCTTAAAAAGAAAGTTTCGGGCCTAAATCAAGCTCAGACATAATTCCTCCGTTATAATTCTTTTACACAAGAATTTCAAATATAATATATATACACACACACACACACACACACATATATATATACATATATATATATATATATATATATATACACATATACACACCACTGTTGTTAGATATCTTCAGATAGGATTCTTCAAGCCTGTATTTAATCTCTTAAACTCATTATATATCTCGCGTTTACACTGGCCATGAAGATGGAGTTCCATTTTTAATATTGTAGGTTTTGAGAATGACCGCAAATGGTTTAGAGAGAGACTGTAATATATATATATATATATATATATATATATATATATATATATATATAGGGGTCTGTATCGAAGGAGTGACATTTCAAAGGAGTGACATAACAAAGGAGTGACATAAATACCGTAACGAAGGAGTGACATAACAAAGGAGTGACAAATCGGAGATAAAATTCAAAGGAGTATAATTATTAAAATTTTATTTAAAAAAACAAAATTTGTTAGCATTGTTAAAATTAAGATTTTATTTAAAAAAACTAGAAACCTAACCTAACCTAACCTAACAGTTGCAAGCCTCTCTTCCCTCTGGATTTGTTCTTTCTTCTTCTTTGTTGGTATTTTCGTGTCACTCCTTTGAATTTTATCTCCGATTTGTCACTCCTTTGTTATGTCACTCCTTTGAATTTTATCTCCGATTTGTCACTCCTTTGTTATGTCACTCCTTCGTTATGTCACTCCTTTGAATAGGACCGATATATATATATATATATATGAGGAAATTGTAGACACCGATCGATCGGGGAAGTACTCCGGAGGAGACGTTAGGCAGGAGACAGGGAGTGCTGGAATTCCCTTTTCTCTGTCACTGTTCTCTTTAGCTGACCTTTTCATTGTGTCGTCTACCCTGTGAGCAGTCCAGCATTCTCTTAGACACACACGTCTCCCTCTATTCTTCACTACACACACATGCATTTTACACACTACACAATCTTTGAAAATTTATATAAAAAAAAATGACATCGTGAACCTTTGAGACCTTATTAGATTTCGGCTCCTTCCTGCGTATAGGAGTATAGGGGAGGCATTTTTGGGAGCGCTTGCCCTTGACCTCTCCTTCCTGCATAATATATATATATATATATATGGGAATGAACTCAGAATGGTTCCCTGAGTTTTTTATGATACACACAGACCGTGCATGGAACAAGGAACTCTTCTGGGATAATTAAATCCACTATAGTCCGAATAAGTAATGGTAAATGACAAATACCATAGTTTTTCTTTTTCCAGTTGAGGTTTAAGGTTTGGTTTTGGTTAAAATATAATAGTTACCCCTTTTTCTTTGATTTATTCAATCCGACGTGAATGCAACGAGTCTTTTACTTATATTGAGGTTCTAAATGTAGTGGGGCTAGGCTGCTTTAACCTAGATCCATGTCCCAAAGCTGGATCCTGTCTGCTTTGCAGATAGCTGGTGAGGGAAGCTATATTTATGGGACCTCTTTGCGAGAGACCCGTTGCCCACGTCGGGCTTGCATCATGAAAAAGAAAAACTATGGTATTTGTCATTTACCATTACTTATTCGGACTATAGTGGATTTAATTATCCCAGAAGAGTTCCTTGTTCCATGCACGGTCTGTGTGTATCATAAAAAACTCAGGGAACCATTCTGAGTTCATTCCCATCATGAAACGGAGATGTTATGTGCCTTGAAAAGTGGACGCTCAATTCTGCCAGTTGAGGTTTAAGTTTTGGTTTTGGTTAAAATATAATAGTTACTCCTTTTTCTTTGATTTATTCAATCCGACGTGAATGCAACGAGTCTTTTACTTATATTGAGGTTCCAAATGTAGTGGGGCTAGGCTGCTTTAACCCTAGATCCATGTCCCAAAGCTGGATCCTGTCTGCTTTGCAGATAGCTGGTGAGGGAAGCTATATTTATGGGACCTCTTTGCGAGAGACCCGTTGCCCACGTCGGGCTTGCATCATGAAAAAGAAAAAACTATGGTATTTGTCATTTACCATTACTTATTCGGACTATAGTGGATTTAATTATCCCAGATGAGTTCCTTGTTCCACGCACGGTCTGTGTGTATCATATATATATATATATATATATATATATATACACACGTTTACCTAGTACTTAAGGAATTTGTATTTAATTACACTGACATTAATTTAATTTAGATATTTGCAGTTATTTCTTGGATAAAATCAAAGCACATGATAAAGTGAACCACAATATTTTATATAAAACTTTAGAAGACAGGAAGATTCCATTGTATATATACAGTATATATCAAATACATTTAAATTTTGGTGCACCTACCAATCTTTTAATGTTACATAGTGCAATATATTTCCGGAGTGTTGTGGTTCCTCTTGCGGAGTTAGGCAAGGCTCCTTGCTTGCTTCCTTCTCTGCTTCTTTGATGTATATATATTGTTGGCTTAATTACTTGCTTTAATGAGACAAAAGTCGGATACTGTGTAGATAACATGAGTAAAATAACTTAGTATATGCCCATGATATGGTATTAATAATCGTTTCTGTTAAAGATTTGGATTTTCTTCTAAAATATTCTGGAAACCTTCTAAAAACCATGTTATCACTTTTAAGGTTACAAAAACTAATGTTAAGCATTTCCATTTCAAAACTCTAATCCGTCAGCTAATATTAGTTTCCAAATGAGATGTGAACCAATAGGGTAAGTACAAGAATTGAATTATTTGGGTCAAATTATCACCTTCATTAACGACTAAGACATAAAAAAACAATATCGAAGTTTCTGCGTGAAACCAAAATGGATTACGAGGAACTTCAAATTCTGTACAAGCGAAGCTAAAAACTCTCGTACTTTCTGCACTAACATCTATAGGGAACAACTTTGGGCTAATTATAAAATAGTTCTGGCAGAACCCTTAATTCACTTATTCACTTTGTAACAGATCTGTTAGACTGTTACATAAGGTGCCTCCAAGATGCTCAACTTCGCAAATATTTGCTAACCACATTGTCTCAAGCCTCCCGGAGGTAATAAGACATGCTCAATATAGTATAATTCAAAGAATTAAAAACTCAGCAACGCAATTATCCAAGCTATTTATCAGTCCTGCCACGTGTCATCTAAACTATGGGCTTCATGGTGTGACAAAGTATGTATGTAGTTCCACTCAACATCGTGACTGCTATTTTTCATTTCCTGTATTTTTAGTTTTGGTCTATTTTTGCTTTTTAGTTTTTATTATTACTTTCTTGTGATATGTACTATTGCTGTGTCAATAAACTTTTAATTTTCATTTTCATTCATATATATATATATATATATATATATATATATATATATATATGTATATGTGATACACACAGACCGTGCATGGAACAAGGAACTCTTCTAGGGAAATTAATCCACTATATTCCGAATAAGTAATGGTAAATGACAAATACTATCGTTTTTTCTTTTTCATGATGCTAGCCCGACGTGGGCAACGGGTCACTCGCAAAGAAGTCCCAAATATATAGCTTCCCTCACCAGCTATCTGCAAAGCAGATAGGATCCAGCTTTGGGACAGGATCCTATCTGCTTTGCAGATAGCTGGTGAGGGAAGCTATATTTTAGGGACCTCTTTGCGAGTGACCCGTTGCCCACGTCGGGCTAGCATCATGAAAAAGAAAAAACTATAGTATTTGTCATTTACCATTACTTATTCGGACTATAGTGGATTTAATTTCCCTAGAAGAGTTCCTTGTTCCATGCACGGTCTGTGTGTATCATAAAAAACCTCAGGGAACCATTCTGAGTTCATTCCCATCATGAAACGGACATGTTATGTGCTTTGAAAAGTGGACACTCAATTCTGCCAGTTGAGGTTTAAGTTTTGGTTTTTGCCTAAAAATATAATAGTTACCCCTTTTTTCTTTGATGTATTCAATCTGACGTGAAGGCAGCGAGTCTTTTGCTTATATTGAGGATCTAAATGTAGCTGGGCTAAGCTGCTTTAAACCCTAGATCCTGTCCCAAAGCTGGATCCTATCTGCTTTGCAGATAGCTGGTGAGGGAAGCTATATTTTTGGGATCTCTTTGCGAGTGACCCGTTGCCCACGTCGAGCTAGCATCATGAAAAAGAAAAAACTATAGTATTTATCATTTACCATTACTTATTCAGACTAAAGTGGATTTAATTTCCCTAGAGGAGTTCCTTGTTCCATGCACGGTCTGTGTGTATCATAAAAAACCTCAGGGAACCATTCTGAGTTCATTCCCATATATATATATATATATATATATATATATATATATACTCTGATATACTGTATATATATATATATATACACAGTGTATATATACTCTATATATATATATATATATATATATATATATATATATATATATACACACAGTGTATATATACTCTATATATATATAAAATTTTCTCTGCAGTAAAATCTCATTATCATTAATACGACATTAAAATTGTATAGGTTAAAGTTTTTCATTTTCTATTAAAGATGTCAATTTTAAAATTTTATAACATAATCGTTGAGTTTATTATAGTATAGATTAGAAGGTAGTTCAGTGTAATTATTATGAGGTAAATGCGCGGTTTCTACTTGAAAGTGATTCCCTATACAGTATTTTGTGTAGATGGCCACATTACGAGTAATTTCAAATAGGCCGAAGTGTATTAGGATCAGTAATACTTTAAAATGGAAACTTTTACTGGTTTGCAAATCTTCTTACTTCTGTAGATATGTGTGTGTGTGTGTGTGTGTGTGTGTGTGGAAACTCAGGCAGGCATAAAGTTAATTTCAAAGCTATTACCATGTGAAATCAGTCTTCAAATAGTTACGGAATAAATGTATTTTACATTACAAACACACACACACACACACACACACACACACACACACACATATATATATATATATATTTTTTTTTAGAGAGAGAGAGAGAGAGAGAGAGAGAGAGAGAGAGAGAGAGAGAGAGAGTGTAAATTATGTATTTCCATGCTATGCTACTCGTATTTCAACAAGCCATGAATAAAAGAACGCAATTATAGTCTCTATATATTTTAATTTGAGTCTGCATCGCCTGACAAGTACACGATTAATTGTTATGCGTTTCGCGCCTCTGGCGTGAACTTCATTGAATAAAAAGGAAAAGAAACTTCGACGATATTAAATGTATTTTTCCTTTGTTTATGCAGAGGTGTGCAGAGAGAGAGAGAGAGAGAGAGAGAGAGAGAGAGAGACACTTTTTAAAGCGAATCGAATAAATTGGCAGTTTAAAAAACAATTTATCGTCCACCATTTAGTGCAATGGCTTGCATTTAATACAACATATACAGTATATATGTCTGAGTTTGTGTGTGTGTGTGTGTGTGTGTGTGTGTGTGTGTGTGAATACCCACAGGATAAAAGTATGGAAAAACAATAAAGCAATTACAGAATAAAACCTGAGAATATGTAAACTAAAAACGAATAAAAAGAAACTTTTCTAGAGTGGTAATCCCTCTCGTTCACACTTAAAACCCTCAAAAACTTAGAAAAAACTATGTATCACAATTTCAGTGGAGAAGAAACAGCAAGATAACTGAAAGGAGAAAGGAAAAATTAATTAAGAGGGGGTTTACTATCCACTGGGTCTTCCGCCCCCAATCCTATTTAGGCAACGGGGGCCTGAAGCAAAATGTATGCCGCACAGACGGCAATTTGGAGCCAAAAATAAAAAGTTTCACAATGGTTTTTGCTTAAAATGTTGTATTGCGATGTAAATTAATAGAAAAACTCAACCTTTTCGGTACTGCATGTGTTGATGGAACTTATGTCCCACAGACGGCGTTTCTCTTACGCCCATTCAAATGCGAGCGTGAAAATTAAGATCGTACGGCGTACGGAGTTAAGTCTTAAAGGGATAAATTAATAATCATCTGTGATTCTACGCAGGTGAAGTTCCTAAAATGAGCTCATATCTCCGTGTGTCATTTGAGAGGCTGATTTCCTATTTGGAATATGGTTGAAGATTACGCTGTTAGAAGCAGGGGCTCCTCAGGAGGGGTGGCTGAGGTGACTAGCCACCCCCCTTGCCTTAGTAAATTTACTTTTTTCACAATGCTAACTTTTTGTAACGGAAATTGTTTTGTACAAGAGAACATTTTTATGTACAGTGCTTACAAGAAGTCTCACGCTTCTGTCTCGTCCCAAGCTAGTCTGTTAGGTATAAAATGGGCGGTCCTTATGGCAGCGGAGGTGTGTTCAGATTGGTGCACATAACTGCTCTAACACAATCAATGACGTCCATTATTACGTCACTTCTGCTACATTTTAGTGTTTAAAATACAACTGATTAAGAAGCAGAATGGAGCAAGTTTCGGGATGTTAGGATGGTTATGGAGCAATCCTAGTCATCATAATATTAGCTGGACATTACATTATACCGTCTCAATATATACTGTAGAGTGTAGACTATAGAGAACGACTAATTCGGCAAATATCCCAAATCATGGCATGATACCTAGTTATTTTGACGAAGGTCTAAATTATTTGCTGAAATGCAATTATTGATATTAAGTAATTGTTGGGAATTGTTGTTAATATTGTTGTTTGTGATATATATCCTACGTGAAGAATCTAATGACCAAATTCCTCAGTGAACCTCTCACGCGCTCGCATTTCGAGGAAGTCACGGTCGTCTCACTAATAGATAGTTTATCCATTGTTTTAAGTAGTAACCTATTAAACGAACTATGTTAAACCTATTCCATCTTATGAAAGTCATTAGTCTAAAGCAATGGTATTCAAACTTTTTCCTTGGCGTACCCCTTTAGTTTGGTTTTTTTATGGCGTACCTCCTCCCCCTCAGTTTCCAAAATAAAAATGTTATTATACAATTTACACAGAATATGAAGCTATCAAACGATCTTTATTTACGACCACCATTTTAATTATACAATTTACATTTTACACAACTCAACTCAAGCAATTTACACAAATTTTAACTCAGGCAAATATTAGAATCTAATACAGTTAATTAGAAATCGTCTGAGCTTTTAAAATATATATTTTAAATACTTACAAGTAATTAATGCGATGGGTGGGACTGTTTGTCACAGCAAGTTGTTCTATTCACGGACGAACATTTGTGAGTGCCATTATGAGGCAAGCTTCTGGATGTAAGCGGTTTCTTTCTTTCGACTTGATAGCTGTCAGTGCCGAAAATCCCTTTTCACATAAATAGGTGGACGGGAATGGAAGTAGTTTGTTGATAGCAAATTCACTTAATTCTTTGTATTCAATATGGGCCAATTCCAAAACTCGGAGACAGAAAAGTCATTGAATTTATGTTTAAGTGAGCTGTCAGCTGCCAATTCAATCAATTGTTCTTTTAAACGATCGGGAAGCTCCGCATTAGACACAGCAAGGTTCGAAAACGGATTCGTTATCCATTCACTTTGTGGGGAATCTCTATTAATACATGGAAAGTAATGCAAAAATGATTCACGAAGGCTCACTAAATGCTGCTTTATAATATTCATAACTGAATCACTGACAAGAAACTCGTTTTCGTGACAGAATTCGCTGAATATTTGGAAAGGTGTGGTATTATTGTCTTCTATGCACTTTATCCAGTATAAAACTTTCCCAAAAAATCCCTTGACTTTTTCTTGTGCCTGCAATATATTTTTGTCATACCCCTGAAGTTGAAGATTAAGTTCGTTTAATTTGGTGAATATATCTGCCAAATAACTCAGTTTACAAAGTCACTCCTCATTTTCTATAAATTTTAATAAGTCTGAATTTCGGCTGTTAAGTAAACTTCTCACTTCATTCCTAAGTTCAAAAAGTCGTGTTAATACCTTTCCTCGTGAGAGCCAGCGCACTTCAGTGTGCAAAAGCAACTGAGTATGATTTTTGCCCATCTCCTCACAAAGAATTTTAAAGAGGTGTGAATTCACTGCTCGAGACTTGATATAATTTACTATTTTTACAGCATCGTACGATTCGTACCAATATGTACCAATATCGGGTAATTTAATAATAATTTAAATAAAATATAAAAATATACAAATATAAAATAATTAATATTAAATAATTTAATAATAACTTGTACTAATGTTGAGTTCAATTTATAATTAAATATTAATATTATAAATAAATGATTATAATATATATTTTCAAAAAAATTTAAATGATAATGATAATTATAATTGTATAAATTCATTTTATAATTGATTAACCAACTTGCTTGTTTTTGCAGCAGAGCTTACGTACCCTCAGGAAACCCCTCGCGTACCCCGGTTTGACTACCACTGGTCTAAAGCAAGACTGGTGGGCCGTGAATCAGAGAAATTTGCATTTGATTTGTTCATCGTAATTATTACGTAATATAGTATACTGTATATAGTAGTATATAAGAGTTTATTGGTAGCATATTATATGACAATTCCCATAAACATGTGATGACCTCGATGTTGCCAGTTTTTTTTTTTCCTGAAACTATTACCTTCTCATAGTTTGTTTCAACAATGCATATATTATCATCTCCACGAGCATAGACATTGCAAGAAAAGATTCTAACTAAGGATAAGTAAAGTTCTTTCATGGTCACAATATATACTTTTATAGATGTCAAACATAAAAATATAATAAAATTCTATATTAACATAAATATATATTCGATACACATTTACGTCATGGCTTTAACATCAGTATTTCGTATAGCTTCCTCCAGCATCAATAATTTCTTGCAATCGTTGCGGCATAGAAGAGGCCAGATTGTAGGGAATGTTTGGTGTTCGGCGTAAGCTCTCCCAACTATTCCTCGTGTGAGCTAAAAGTGCTTCAAATGTTCTTTCATTGCGTTGCTCCCATTCGTTAATCATTATTGCCCAAAGGTTTTCAATCGGATTCAAATCAGGAGAACGTGGTGGCAGAATTAGATTAATAATCTCTGGGTGATCTTCGTACCACGCTCTCACAACGTTACTCCTATGAATGGGACTGTTATCTTTCATTAAGTAAAATGGTTCCTGTGCTGGAACCAGATGCGCACGAACACTGGGTAGCAGCACCTCTTCCATCCACTACGTTTGCTCGGGGAAACATTTCCTTCTTCATAGCGTTTTCCACGCTGCCTCCAACAATGCAGGGAACCATGACTATCTGTTGAAAATGTTTTTTCGTCACAGTACACAACTTTTCTCCAGAATTCTTCCTCCTGCGACAAGTATTGCAAGGCAAATCCCATCCGCGCCTCTTTATGCTCAATCGTCAATGCAGGTTTTATAGCTGGACGGCGAGAAAAATACCCTGCCTCGTGAAGTCTGTTGTTCACTGTATTTGCGCTACAACGAAGGTTCAGGTGTCTGTAAATATGCGTCGCTGGAACAAACGGATGCTCTCTGGCATGATTAACAATCGCAGCATCTTCCTCTTGAGATGTTGAACGCGGAGGACCAGACCTCGGCAAAGTAGCGATTGAGTTTTCTGCTTCATACCGATGAATCCACCGTTCCACAGTGCTTCGATGAACGTCTAGTCGTCTTGATATTTCTCTTATTGGCACACCATATTCATGCAATTTCACCATTGCTCCCCGCATTGCCTGGGTCGTCTCGTGGTGCACAGACGGCCTTTCCATCTCTGTGTAAATGGCTTATGTGAAGCGTGCTGGGACGATAAAGGAAATGAGGATAACATGCACCCCTTCTGAAATTGATTTCGGTTGTGAAGGGTACCAACCCTTCGAATGGTAATAATAATCAGCCAATTTCCTATTTTGTTGAACATATGCATAAAAAATTCGTCTTAAAAGCCAAGGATCCAAAGATTGTCAGCAATAGTTTATATCCCAACTGAATATAGTCAACCATCAACAGTATAATCATATTTTATTTCCATAACTACTCATGACTATTCTGTCATAGTAAATAACCTTATTATGACTTAGGTAGTAGTGGTAATTCTGAATGGCGGCCTCTAGTCACATACGTTAAACCTATCAGTGCGTCTAAGACCAGACTCTTCTGTTTCTGTCAATTCATTGTTAGTTTAAGGTATTTTGCTCTTTGTCTTTCTAGGTCTAGGGCATTAAAATAAATATTTGAGTTTGTGTTTAGCATTTCCTCCTCCCTTCGTAATTCCCCACCCAACCTCGTTTCCTTCGACATAGCAACGCTTACCTCCATCCTCATTCCACTTCCTTCATTAAACCTATTATCGCTTTTACTGTCCTTTCCTTCCATCCTTCAATGCCAGCGTTCTTAAACCTAGCACATAAATTATATAATATGGAATCTAACACCTTAGAACTCTACGCATTCATGTTACTTGAAGACGCCTGTGTCTTAGGGGAATCTAAATGTTGAGAGTGGGCTTGAGGGGTAGTCTATAGATTATTACAGATGACCTTGAACGCTCCAACTATTTAAAAATGATTATTTATTACGCACATCATATGGCATAATACACACATGAATTTAAGTATCTCTTACACCGTTAGAGCATTTATGTGCACCAATCCAAACACACCTTCGCTGCCATAAGGACCGCCCATTTTATACCTACAGACTAGCTTGGGACGAGACAGAGGCGCGAGACTTCTTGTAAGCACTGTACAAAAGACATTATCTTATGTTCTTTGAAAGCATGCAAAATGTGTAGCTCATCAATGAGCGAAATAGACACCAGAAAACGTTCTTTAGAAGCTATTTGGGGCAGAATTTGATACCAACCATTCCCCCCTCACCCAAATCCTGGAGGAGCCCCTAAGCAGTATCTGCTATTATACCATAGGGTATCCGCATTGTTACGTTCTTCTTTTAAAGTCATTTGTCTCCCTATTATCCCTATATATGCGAACAGTCTGTAAAGGAGACATCTGTGCGACATGTATACACCCTCATTTTGCTCAGGTTGAAAACAGCTACGCTGTAAAAGGGTTTAGTTGTACACAGATAAAATTATTTTGTTCACTCGAAAAAAATTAAATGTTTCATAATTTTTCTTTTATTTCTTAGACACAAATTTTTGTTTCGTGTTACAAAATGAATTTTGTTGTTAATTTGTTAATAATTTGATGCAGTAAACAAATATTTAGTTGATCGAACAAAATCTGTGTTTGACTGTTTTAAACAACAATTTGCTTAAATTAAACATCAATTATTTTCATTTTCGAATTATCAAAATGTTTAATTTACTTTTCTAATTTTTTGAATATGAACTTTTTCATTTAACTTTTACTTAAATACTTTATATTTTCTAATGCACATTATATTTATACAGAAACAAACATTAAAACATTTTACCTTCGCCGGAGTCGGACCGTTTCACGCGAGATTCTTCACATAACGTAGAGAATGTTTTATCCATTACGCTATCAAGACTTACGGTTGCATTTAGCAAATTGGGTATTTATAGTTTTCCTCTAAATCACACTTTGGATCACCTGAAGATCAGGGCCCCCAGCCTTCTATAGTTAGCTTTATAAGGCTAACTAACGAAAATATCACGACCTAACCTAAGCAATCGTCAAGGCCGTACAGTTGGCTTAACGATTGGTTGGGTTAGGGCGTGATATTTTCGTTAGTTAGCCTTATAAGACTAACTAGAGAAGGCTGGGGGTCCTGATCTTCAGGTGATCCCACAATTTTATTAAATGATTTGTTTAGGTGAAAATTTTTATATTTGCATTTAAAAACTTTATTTAGTAGAAAATAAAGAGATGCACCTTTTGAAAAATAAACCAACTAATATTAACTCTTTATGGACGTGTTCATGCATGCATATTTGGATGGAAGGGCTATCGTTCGAAAGTATAATTAATTAATGTTTATGTAGCATTATAAACGTATTATAAACAATTACATACTTCCATGCCAAACATTAAGCCAAAACAGTGCTGCGGCAACTAATTTAAACAGTTATTATTATCTAATCATTGCTTTATATTATAGTCTATTATATTCTATTATATTATATTGCTTTATATTATATTATATTCTAATCATCGCTTTAACTAAACTTTGTGATTTGGGGTTTTGAAGTTATGATTTTTCTTTGTTATAACAAAATGAGGCCAACAAAATACATTTGGTAACTCTAAATAAAGTAGTTAATATTTTAACCATTACCTTGATCCAAACCAAAAGGGATCAACTAAATGTGTTTGTTTCAACTAAGAGATTTTTCTCTGTGTAGCTACTGTTACTGTTTTTTTTCCTGTATTGTATGCATACAATACTAAATTCCTCAGGAGTTAGACTTTTGATAGTGACTATATCAATACTGCGAAGCACTGACGTGCTTTGAAATTGAAATTTCTTCGACTTATCACCATACAAATTTCCTGGCCTTGCTGAAATGAGCATCACCAATAAAAGAGGGAATGACTCTGAAAATACTTTCTTTATATGGTGAACACTTTCTTAACAAAAAAACATTGTATGGATTGGATAATCTATAGGCATACAAGAAAAAGACTTTGGTAACTACATTCTTTAAATGTTCTCTTTGATTAGGGAAAGTGGAGTGCCTTGGTTTCGTAAAGATCTTAATCAAAGGAGAATATAAGGTTACTCTAAGTCCTTTGATTACTGTAATATCCCAATCTTCTATAATATCCCAACGTTCTATCTCATCCTTAAAAGAGATAGAAAGCCGTAAAGTATTAAATTTTTAAAGGAATTCTAAAGCATTTATATTTCCATAAACAACGATAAAAATATCACCTATACGCATCTCAGCCAAATGAAATTAAATTCCATAGTATTCTATAGGGAAGGATCGAGTTTCGAAAAATTCCATTAATAAATTACCAAGTACAGGTGAAAAATGGCACTGTCTATATTCACACCAAACTTTTGTCAGTTATGGATGAAAATTGCTCTTGGATTAAGGACAAACTAATTAAATTAAAGAAGAGAGCGTGGTGAATTGGAGAAATTGAAGGAATATTACGTAGGTGAACGTACTGTGAAATATTTTAAAGTTTCTGCTACCGTTATGTTCGAAGTGAGAATTTCATCAAAGAAGACCAACTTCCAGCTAAGTAAATTCGAATTACACGCTCCTTTCATAGTCTTCTGAGCTGATGATGCTCATGTATATATTTTTTGTCCTGTAATTGTTTCACTGTTTCACAGTATTTTTATCCTACGCCTTTTTAGACGAATTTAAACATGGTGACTGTCCTTTATTTATACATATATACCTTTCAACCTTTCAAAGGTTCCGTGCGATGATTCCTCATTTCACGAAGGTCAAGATTGTCGCCCCTCCTTTCGAGTTGGCCTGGTGAAATAGTGAGTTGATTTCTTGTACTCTCCGCCTCACATAGTCAGGTACGCCCGGCTCATCGGGGATTGTTCTGAGCCAGGCGTCTAATCTTCTTTTGAAGATGTCCACTGCAACACCATTCGTGTTCCGTAGGTGTTTGGGCAGCTCATTAAACAGTTTTAGTCCTCTCACAACAAAACTATTTTCTTTCAGGGTTAAGGATGCTCCCTGTCTAGCCTTTAATTTGGGAACACGACACAGTCTTCCTTTTCTACTTTCCACTGTTGTTTGGGAAGTTACAGGATTCAGAGTAAGCTTAGGGACTAGTTTCTCCATTATTTTCCAAGTGTAAATAATGGTGTATCTTTCTCTTCTCCTTTCCAGTGAATATAGGTTTAGTTCGCGTAACCTTTCCAGTAATTTAGTTCTTTGCACCCATTGATCTTGGCTGTGAAACTTCTCTGAATCCCTTCTAGCTGTCTAATGTCTTCTTTTATATATGGGGATGTTAGGACTGAGCAGTATCCCAATCTGGGTATGATCAGTGTTTTCAGTAGAGGAATCATTATATTCCTATCCCTTCGTTTAAAGGTTGTCAGTATCTGCCCAGTTATTCTCTTTGCTCTGTTTACTGCTATCTTATTTTATGTTTCAAATTTCGCATCATCACTCATTACAACCCCTTGATCTTTTGCTTTAGAATTTCTCTGAATTTCCTGTCCATTTGGGGTATAATATTCCATGGATTTGATGTCCTCTCTTTTTCCGTACCGTAAGAGCTGAAATTTCTGTGTTAAGCTTCATATTGTTAAGTGTTAAGCTTCACTTGTAGATTCTGTTCATGTCGGGTTGTAGAGATCCTATGTCTTCTGGGTTTCTTATTTTTCTACTGATCTTTATGTCATCCGCAAAGGATGTTACTGTGCTGTCTCTGGTAACCTTCTCATCTATGTCAGTTAGCATGATTATGAAGAGTAGTAAAGCTAATACTGTTCCTTGTGGTACTGAGCTGAGGACCTCTGATTCTGATGAGGATATTCCTTTTACTGTAACGACTTGCCGCCGCTCACTAAGGAAATTATATATCCATTTCCCTACTTTTCCTGTTATCCCTATATATTTCAGTTTATGTATTATGATTCCATGGTCACACTTGTCGAACGTTTTGGCAAAGTCTGTGTATATTACATCATAGTTTTCATTACTTTCAAGTGCATCAATAATGTTGTAGTGTTCCATTAGTTGTGATAGGCATGATCTGCCTGACCGAAACCCATGTTAGTTATTATTTAATTTTTTCTGAGTTTCCAAAAAGTCATAGATTTTCTGTCTAACTATTCTTTCAAATATTTTAGTGAGATGGGATGTAAGCGAGACTGGCCTATAATTTTTAGCCTCGGATCAATCTCCTCCTTTATATATTGGGACTACGTTCGCGCTCTTCAGGATGCCCGGTATTTCTCCCGTGTCTAGTGATCGTCTCCATATCCAATATAGTGTCTCAGAGATTGCATTCTTGCAGTTTTTGATCAGTGTGGCATTCTATTTATGCAGTCCTGCCGCTGAGTGCGCTTTTAGTTTCCCTAGAGCTTGTGTAATATCATCTGTCGTGAAGTCGAAGTCCGTCATACTTTCCCTTTGTAGTTCTTCTTCAAAGAACGCGTTTTTATCGCATATCAGTTTGTCAGTTTTTGGGATACTGAAAAATTATTTGTACTGAGCTCTTAATATTTCAGATACTTCTGTGAGATCATCAGATAAAGCACTGTTCTCGTTTTTCAGAGGTCCGATAGTCGCATGGTTTTTCGGCTTCCTTTTTGCAAAATTATAGAAGTACTTTGAATTAACCTTTATCGCTTCTATAGCGTCGTCTTCTTCTTTTTCTGTATGCTCCTCAATTAGTTCCTGTATGACGTCATCGATACTCTGCAGTTTATCATTTAATATTTTTCTGATGTTATCTTTACAGTTACTTAATTTTGCAGTCACTCTTTTTCTCTTTCGCAACAATGACCTTTTTTGTCTCTCGAACCTGCTTCTCTTTCCCTTTTGTTGTATTTTTGGGACATGTCTTTCCACAATTTCTTCTCCTCTAAAGTCATTAGCATCTCTTCCGTTGTCCTGGCCTCGAAAATAGTTTTCCAATATATTACTTCCATGCTGGATGCAACATCTTCCCAGTTTATAGCTTTGAAGTGAAAATTAAAAATTTCGAATTTGCTTCTTTCTGTTGTTCGTGTTCTTTCCTTTCCTATTGCTTTTATATGGTTCTAGGACAACTGCCACCTGGAAAACTGCCACCCGGACAACTGCCACCGGACAACTGCCACCCGGACAACTGCCACCCTGGAAAACTGCCACCTGGAAAACTGCCACCCGGATAACTGCCACCCGGACAACTGCCACACTGGAAAACTGCCCCTAGTGTTTATGCCCTTGTTCCTGGCACGAACTTGTGTTGGGGGTGGGTTAAAATGCACCCTGCTGGTTTTAGGGTTTGGGGGGGACGAGGTACTCGCTGATAGCAGTCCTTGTCATTTTCGATTCAGTTTTCACCACTCCTGGGTGGGTTCAGGAGAGTTGCGCGCCCTTGATGAATGGTTAGGTTAAGTCGTGATATTTTCATTACTTTTAACGAAGATATCATTTGGTAATTGAGGTTGGGGGCCCTGATCTTCAGGTGATCCAATTTTTAAATAAATTTTAAGCCAATTGTTTTTAAATAAATTCATTAGATGCATTTTGTTTTGGATCACCTGAAGATCAGGACCCCGAGCCTTCGTTAGTTAGCCTTATAAGGCTAACTAACGAAAATATCACGACTTAACCTAACCAATCGTCAAGGGCGTACAGTTAACCTAACGATTGGTTAGGTTAAGTCGTGATATTTTCGTTAGTTAGCCTTATAAGGCTAACTAAAGAAAGCTGAGGGCCCTGATCTTCAGGTGATCCTTTGTTTTTAAGAAAATATTTATATCAATTTACATAATTTTGTTTCAGTATTGTCTTTAGAAAATAGCTTTTCATTTATTAAAATATAAGGTTGTAACATATATTCTGCTCGATTTTGTAGTTCATTCAGAACAAAAATTAAATGACATAATGACAAATTAATCATCAATATAATTCCCTTCTTTTTCTATAACCTCCTCCCACCTGTAGAAAAGTTTTTTATGCCCTTGGTTTCGAGTTAAAAAAAAGCGATCACTTCGTTTTCGATAGCTTCCCTGGATTGCAACTTTTGTCCATCTAGGTGGTGTTGCAGACTTCTGAATACAGTATATGGTAGTCTGAAGGTGCGATGTCCGGAGAATAAGGTGGATGAGGCATTTTTTCCCAACCAAATGCCTCCAATTGAGCAGTGGTGATTCGAGTAGTGTGAGGGCGCGCGTTATCCTGGTAGAATAGAACACCTCCGCGATTAATTAATGCAGGACGTTTTTCTTGTAATGCCATCTTCAGTCGTTGGAGTTATTGGCAGTAGACTTCAGCTGTGATTGTTTGGTTATCTGGCAGAAGCTCAAAATGAATAATTCCTTGCATATCCCACCAAACGCATAGCAAAATTTTCTTTGGATGGGGTCCATTCCTTGACTGAGGGTGGCAGTTTTCCGGGTGGCAGTTGTCTGGGTGGCAGTTTTCCAGGGTGGCAGTTGTCCGGGTGGCAGTTGTCCGGTGGCAGTTTTCCAGGTGGCAGTTGTCCGAATACCCTTTTATATTGGTTGTTATTTCAATGTGATCCGATATTATAGTTCGGGATATTTCTACATTGTTAATTAGGTTGCTGTTGTTTATGAATACCAAATCTCGGCAGTTGTCTTTTCTTGTGTTTTCTGTTATCTTGTGTTAACATAAATTCATCAGCTAGAACTAGTAGCATTTTTACCTGCTCCTTGTCTTCCCGTGTGCCCCCCTTTTCCTGGTGTATACACATATTTTTTCTATCCTTTTATATTTCATGAATGGAAAATTAAAATCACCACAGGGAAAAATATTTGGGGTTGGAATATAGATCTTTTACCCAGTTTCTTACCTCTGTAATGGAATCTGAGAATTTTGAGGCTGGCATGTTCGGGGGTCTGAACATTACAATTAGTACCATATTTAATTTTTCAACTTTTGCTGCTACACATTCTACGTAACTGTTTGAGGTACTTATAGTCATTTCTGCCATATGCCTTTCGCGTGTGTAAATAACACATCCTTCTTTACGTCACACTGTTCTGTCGGCTCGGAGTATGTTATACAGTAGTTGTCAATTTGTATTTCTTTTTTGTCAACACAGAATTCACAGTTTTCACAGTTCGCCTAGCAGTGCTTTAGATGAGTTTCCGTGAGGCCTGCTCCGGTTTCTTGCATGAGTCCTTTCTGGTATAAAACTTTGTCCGGGGAATGATTTGATTTAAGGCCCTGAATGTTGGCTAGGATTATTTTTATTTTTCTCTATCGTTTTCGCATACAGGTGGTTCCGATTCGTTTTCCAATGGTGGTGCCGGTTTCGGTGCCCTTGGTCCTCCGAGGATTTGCCTCTTTTTATCTTTGTCGGTACCTGTTGTCCCGATAACGCATGAAGTGTGTTTGTGCGTGCCTTCTGTCTGGCTCTCGGATTCCTATATTTGTTAGCTGACTTTTTATTTGCTGGATAGTATTTAGCAGCTGAATTGTGTTGGCTACGTCTAAAAAATTGGTACCCTTCTTTGATGTTCGTTTTTAAGGGTGGTGGTAACGGCATTTTTGTCCGTATTTGCACCTCCCATATCTTGCATAGGTGTTGCAGACAGTAAGATGGTGGAACTTACACTTCTTTTCAAATTTGCAATATCCACTTGTGTAATGTGTGTTACATAATGTGGGATGTACATAGATGCATTGCCCATCCCGATATCTCCAGTTCCCTTTTGCGTAGTATTTACATATGGTATTTTCTACTCTTCTACGTCTTGTTATCTTATTATTTTCAATGTTCTTAATTTTGGTATTATCATTATTTTTCTTTGGCTGTTTATTTCCTACGTTTTTAGTTATTATCTTTTTATCATTTTGTTCGTTGGACAGTTTTACTACCTCGCAACTTTTACTTATCTCTTTTCTTTCATCTATGTCTTCATTCCATATTATATTGTTTATATTGTTATTCGTTATTATATTGTTATTCGTTATTATATTCTTATTCGTTATTTCCTCCTCTCTCTCATCCACCCGAATTTTCATTGGGACATTTCAGAACTCTTGTTTCCTCGTTATTTCATCCTTTTTTGTAACATTCGAGTTTGCTTTCTCCATTTCTTTAAATACCGCGGAGTTTACAGTCTGTGTACATGCATCACACAGAAATTTGATTCCCACGATCTGTTTCGCGTTCGAGACAAATTTTTCTATCATCCCAATTGATGCAGATAAAGTCGTGCAGTTTTTGACAGAAATCGCATCTTATTGCTGCATTTTCAGTTGTTTCCAGATCACACAAATTGCAGATTAAGTGAGAATTTGGACCCATGGTCATGTTATTCATTAATTAGCGTAAAAAGAAAACACACACAAATTATTTATTTATTTATTTATTTTCCTTTCTTTCCCTTTTCTTTCCTTTCGATGGTCACGAGGGTTTTCTGACCTTTGCGTTTTATGACCTTTTTCCTGCCTTGTTTCAAAATTTCTCGAATGCCAACCGTATTACGGTTTAAATATATACGTTAAACTGGTGATAATTTATATAAACTGTATTGCACTTTCTTAATTTTACTGAATTTCACTCAATAGTTTATATGCACGGATTCACTGATACTTTACACACTTTCGGGTGTAAACAGAATAAACCGCCGAGTAGTTTATTCCCTTCTTATTTGAGTGTTAATACAGAGAGAGATACAACACGTCCATTACCCACAAGGTACAAGCAATATATATATATATATATATATATATATATATATATATATATATAGAGAGAGAGAGAGAGAGAGAGAGAGAGAGAGAGAGAGAGAGAGTATATATTATATACATAGTGTGTGTGTATATATATATTAACCTACGGTTAACCAATTTGATGTTACCGGTTTATAGCGTAAAGTTGGCACTACAATAATGATAATGGTTAATTGATTGATAATGACTGATTGTTAATGATTTATAGTCACTCCAGGGTCACCAATTTATAGTGGCCTACGGATCGCCGGTTTGATATGACTAGAAGAGTAGGCTTACTATAATTAATGAATAAAAATGATATGAAATTAGGGTTACCAATTTTGGCCTACCGCCCAAATAAACAATATTTAAATAGGAGAGAGAAATTACCTTGTTGTTTTGTGTTTAATTATGAAAATAAATCCATTATTTGTTCAAGGCGATTAACACTTCAATAAAGGTATTTATAATGATTAACAATTCTATAACGGCATTTATATTATGCTACAGATGACTGAGTATTAACAATAAGGAATGGTTATACTGACTAATTGTTAAGTAATACACTACTTTAGATAGGCTAATGAGATATGCAAACGGGAACACAAAATAAATAATGAAAACTTATTGACAACTGAAATAATGCACGTACTGAAAGTACAGTAAATGGATTAAGTAATACACTAATTTAGATAGGCTAATAATGTATACAAAAGGGAACACAGAATAAATAATGAAAGCCTATTGACAACTGAAATAATGCACGTACGGTTGGTACAGTAAATGTATTAGGCCGTCACGAATGAAATGCATAAAAGAGCACATAAACCACAGGATGCACGATAAGTAAGTTATACGAGTGATCACAATAATAGGGTGATACAAAACTACGATATTGGTACGACACTTGAAATAGGCCTACTGCGGTCTTGACGAGAGAGATAGTTTTCAGGTTGCTTGCGTACACTTGTATATAGCCTGAACGCGACGCACGATTACACTGTGTAGGCTTCGTGTGGATTGCTTAAGACGAGGGCAAAGGTAGCTTACCGCAAATGATGAATACTCTGGAGATTGAAGAGCTACTTGAAGGTTGACCGTATTGCGTTCGCCCTTACTGACCTTGGAGACTGTAGACCTAGGTAAAGGTGGACCGTATTGCGTTTGGCCGAAGGTGAACTTGGAAACTGTAGAGGGCCTGTTGGAATACTTGATGAACGGGCGCCAATCGAATTGTGGTGGAGGATGAGTGAAGCGAAATGGGTTTGTGGCTTGAAGCTTAATAGGAGGTTTACAGACCTGGGCCTCGAAAGGTGCTTCTGTAGTCAGTTTGGCCTTGCCGGCGAGAGGGTGAAAGTTGACAGCCGGTAGAAAACTGGTAAGAGGCCAACGGAACGCGTACAGCAGTGATGTTCTTTCTTGCAGGAAGGAATTGTAGAGTCGCCTCAAGTGTTACTTCGTTCTGTAAAGTTGAAGTGTGACTTGGGGCTGAGGCCGGCTGAGATCGTCATGGCGCTGCGTGGAGAGAGTAGATTCACGAGAACAAAGTACGAGCGGAGTGAGATTTGGTAGAGAACCTTACTTGATGATAGACTTCATGTAGGCTCGACCGTAGCCTTGAAGGAACAGCGGGCCGCTCTCCGGCAAAGGCCGGAGAGCGGGTGGCTTGACGAGTGGTGCTACTGACGAAGGTGCTGAGAGTGAGACGTGACGACCAAGACGAGAAAATGGCAAGCGAGAAGTGAGGATGATTTGAGGAAGAAGCTGCATTTTATAGGTCTTCGTGACGTCCTCTGGTGGTCGCTTCTGGAAATACCACAGAATCTGTTTCCTGTGTGGGTCAGTTTCATACCCACGTGTATAGCCTTTGTTTTGATTCCATGATATTTGAGAATGGCGGGGAAAGGAATTTCTTTGTCTGCCCGATACATACATAAATATATATATAGATATATATATATATATATATATCGTTGCGGAAAAAGTTATTTTTTCTCTTTTTATGTGTTTTATTTTGTTTCTCAGTACTTTTTACCCTATCCAATAAAAAAAAACCGTTTACATAGAAAATGAATGTGTGTTTTCAATAATTTTCACTAATCTACAGCGCCCCCTACTATTTCTCACGTGACGATGGAAATCTTGGTAAAAAGTCGACTTAACTCATTCAATGAAAAGGTGGTAAAATCTAACGAACTTACAGGAAACCTACACGACAAATTGAGTGAACTTTCTTCTGACAATACCCTACAGCTGTCATCGTCGTTAGAAGAATTATGCACATTTTGGATAGCGCAGAAAAGTGAGTATCCAGAACTGGTGTCTGAAACATTGAAAGTTTTAATTCCATTTGCAACCTTATACCTATGCGCGCCTATGGTGCGCCTCAGTGGTGTAGTGGTTAGCGTCGCTGACTACGAGTTCATCGGTCCCGGAATCAAGACCCAGTGACGGCAGCCGGCGCGCAGCAAAACCCAGCTGTTCATCCTTTCACACAATAAAAAAAAGAAAGTGGTTGGTAGATTAATGGGTACCCTGGGTGGCCTAGTGGTTAAGACGCTGGGCTGCTGGTGGGGCGTGGTTCGGAATCCACGTTAAACTGTAGGTCTAAGGTGGAGTGAAAAGCTTGACCTTCGTCAGAATGAACAATTAGGGCGGGAGCTAACCAAAGGTTAATGTACGCGAATTGGGCTTCTCGTCAATAGTTACATTTAAAACAAAGCAATGAAATTGATTGTCTTTTACTTTGTGTTTGGTCTATTCAACCGAATATGAGAAGATTAACAAAACAAAGCAGACACACGCATCTCATTGAAAGACTGAAAGACAAAGACTAACAGTTATGAAGATTACGACTAACAGAAAATAATAATAATAATAATACTAATACTAATAATAATTGTATTGTTCTTTGCTACATATATAAGGCATATAGAAGGTATGCGGAGAGCAACCTATAATAACATACATATATATATATATATATATATATATATATATACACACACAGGGCGTTTTAAAAAGAGTTATACAATTTTAAACGTTTATTTACAAAGAACCAGAAACCTCATGAACGTTAACAAAACATTTTTTGAAAGCTTATGAAATGATATTTTTCTGGCA
>JAJOZX010001558.1:210000-367500 GCA_023014485.1 Bathynomus jamesi
ATAAAGAAACGTCAAGATCAACTCAGACGAACAACACGCGATCTTCGCACACGAGTTGCAAAGTGCATTGAGGTTGACGGTGTGATTTTCGAGAACGTATTGTAAACTGTAACAAATTTGTCATTTCTGTATCTGATACCATTCAAAATGCCAATGTTTAAACATTAAATGTTAGAAATAGTAATTGGTTTCTCTTTCTTGATTACCATTAACAATGCTTTTGTATTTTTAGATTCAAACAGCTCTATCTCCGTAACCATTCAGAATTAGACACATGTTCATATGAACTTTTTTTCTCACAATGACCGATACTATCACCTCCCGAAGTATTGACCTTTCCTCCTGAAACACCCTGTATATAGTATATAAGCAAACAACCATAGGGAAAAGGAAAAAGAAACACGAAATCCGAGCGCTTTCTTGATAGATTCACATCTTCAGGGACAAGAGAGAAATTTCTATTCCTATTTCTTTCTTGTCCTGCTGAAGATGTGAATATATCACGAAAGAGCTCGGATTTCATGTTTCTTTTTCCTTTTCCCTGTGGTTGTTTGCTTATTAATAAGATCACATGTTATTCTGTGATTTTTACTGCATATATATATATATTATATATATATATTATAAATAGCAAATATAGTATATATATATATATATATATATATATATATAGTTATATTATATATATATATATATATAATATAATATATATATATATATATATATATATATATATATATATATATATATATTGAATAGCGAACAGAGAAAAAAATAGAAGGAACGAAGATAGTACAAGAGAAAACTGCGAAATATGAACAGAAAAAAACAGAAAAAGCGATTAAACATGAAACAGAAATAAAAGAAGCACCAACAGAGGAAACAAGCACAAAACCAAATCTAAAGATTTCAAACAAAGGACATTAGCAGCAATAGGGAAAAACAAGTAGACAATCAAGAAATCAAACTGAAATCACCAAAAACATAGACCAACAGTAAAATTGGGGAAGAAACTATATGCAAATATTGTGAAAGGAATTTGCAGATGTAAGGGAGGACAATGTATATACGAACACCCTCCCTTGTGCAACTACTTCTACAATAATGGTCACTGCAAATTAGTGCTTGCACAATACCGAAAATTTTCAATACCGGTATTTGGAGGTAATTATGCTAATCCCGGTATTGATACCGGTATTATGAAAAAAATAATTTATTTTGATTTATTATGGTGCCACCCTACCAACCCTCCCACAAGTCTGAGGGACTTGCAGTACTCACCATATTTACTATAAATTAATGACCCAACTCCAAATTGATGGCATTCTATTCGAAAAAGTTTATACAGTAAATTACTAAATTGTAATAAAAATATTATTTGAATTTTTTTTAGCATATTATTATACAACTACTGGGGTAGATAGAAATTATTAGTATCTAAATATTTATTTCTTAGTTTGATTTTGAAAGTATGCTTTGAGGAAACAAAGAGCATCTAGGGATTGTTCAGATAGACTTGATCTCAGTTTCGTCAGAAATAGGCCTGCAGCAGAAAAGGCTCTTTCTGATTCTGCACTTGTAGGTTTAATTGAAAGCAGTGCCTTGTACAGCTTCTCTAAATTCTCACTTCTCTGTAAAGTAACTTCCAAGCTTTTAAATTCATTAGTAACATCAAAATCAATGGAATTTTTTTTAGATGGCACTTTTCCTAGTTTGTCCATTTCTTGCATGTATTCACTCAGTAATGAATCTGCTTCCACTTCAGTCTTATCGGAGGACTAAATTGCCTAAATTTTACAATATAAATTTTTGTCAATACCGAAAACCTATAATATCGGTATCGGTATTATTTGTACTTCTTCAATACCGGTATTAATACCGGTATTTCAATACCGGTTTTAACCCCTACTGCAAATTCGGTGGAAACTGCAAATTCTACCATCCGGACATTTGCAAGATTTACGCAACATATGGAACCTGCCAGTATGGGAGAAAATGCCACTACCATCATCTCCCGACAAGTTCAAAGGACAAAGGACAAGTTTCAAATGACAACAGGAGGAATGTGAGAGAAAAAAATATGTACACAAATAGCAAACAAAACTCTTTAAACACAAAGAGCAAAAAAAATTTTTTCAACATCTTGGACACAATACGGCTGCTAAGTTTTATACAGCACAGGCAGCTGAGGCAGCTGGGAACCCTCGAGCTGGACCACTTCGTGGCAAGAAGCTACCAGAACAGGTAGGCGGAAACGGATCCATCTCGGAGGACCACAAGGCTACAAAACACGCGATGCCAAAGGACATCGAACTTAAAATGCACAAGGGGCAATGCAAAGCAAAGAACATAAACATTGTCCTGACAAATATTCAAGGAATAAAACCGAACAACTCACTAAAGAAAGTTTCGTACCTGAAAGGATTTATGGACGAAACAAGGGCGGACGTCGCATGCTTCACAGAAACACATCTTAAAGGTCAAGGAAACTGCGATAACTGCAAACAATGTATTGATAAGAAAGAATTGCATATCGATGGATTCAACTTACTAAGATCGGATAGAACAGCGAGACGTAAAGGTGGCTGTGCTATTTATGTACATGAGAGTCATATGACAGAGAAGGTAATAAGTAAATCCAATAGCTTCGTGGAAACCCTAGCAGTGAAAATAGAGAAATTAAACGTGGTACTGATAGTCATCTATAGACCTTCAAACTCTCCAACTGAAAAATCTTCCGATGCCATTGATGACATCAGAACCCTAATAAAGTCCGTAAACTCTCCATCGGCTAATATAATACTCTGCGGTGATTTTAATTTCCCATTTATAAAATACAAAAAGGTGGGTACAAATATATTTATACAGCAAGATAAGAGGGGCACAAGAGAGAACCAGGAGCAAGCAAAAATGCTGATGGCTCTCACAAACGAGTTTATGCTGACACAGGAAATAACACAGAATACCAAAAAAATAACTACCAATATCTGGTATTCACGAATAACAACCTTGATTGCTGATATAAAAATAACCCCAACTATTATCTCAGACCACAACATAATCGAGTTATCAACAAATATGAAGATAACATTAAAAGACAATACACATACAGAAGGAAGAAGCAAATTTGGGGCTTTTAACTTAAACTCCAAGACCATAACTTGGGAAGAAATCAAATCACACATGGCCCACATAGAGTGGAGAACAGTTTTAGAGAATAAAACAACGTAGGAAATGCTAACAAACTTGGAAAAAAAGACGCTGAGAATTTTAGAAAAATATGCTCCAAAAGCACAGCCAAAAGGAAAGAGGAACTGGCTAGAAAGGCAAAAGAAAAGAATATTCCGCAAAAGAAAGAGAGTATCGGCGAAGTTAACTAATTGCGGAGACAACAATGCCAAAAAAGTAATACATGAAAAACTGGAGAGTATCGATAGGGAAATACAAACATTGATTAAGGGCCATACAGAGAGGGAAGAGGAAAAGGCGGTAGAAGCAATAAAGGAAAATCCAAAATACTCCTATAGCTATGCGAAAAGGAAAACAAAAACGCGCGCTACTATCGGGGCCTTAAGGAAAGGAAATAATGAACTAACAGACGATCTAAAAGAAATATCTGATACATTGAGAGCCCAGTATCAATCGGTCTTCAGTACCCCAAAAAGTGACAAAGCGATACCTGACATAGATGCATTCTTCAAAGAGAAATTGCAAGAAGAATGTAAACAGATTTTGATTTTACCCTAGAAAATGTCGCGAGAGCTATTGGACAAATGAAACCGCATTCACCTGCAGGTCCGGACAAATGGAACGCATTACTGATTAAAAACTGTAAAAATGAGGTAGCTTTACCCTTATACTGGATATGGAGAAGATCCCTAGACCCTGCGGAAATACCGAGCATCTTGAAAAGAGCAAACATCGTCCCTATATATAAAGGAGGGGATAGATTTCGAGCAAAGAACTATAGACCAGTGTCAATGATGTCCCACCTCACCAAAATATTTGAAAGAATAGTCAGAGAGAACATCTATGACTTCTTGAAGACACTGGAACGATTCAACGAAAATCAGCACGGATTCCGATCAGGAAGATCATGCTTATCACAACTTATAGATCACTATAACAATATCCTAGATGCAATTGAAGGCAATGAAAACTACGATGTCATATTTTGCTAAAGCTTTTGACAAATGCGATCATGGTATAATAGCACATAAAATGAAACATATGGGAATAACAGACAAAGTGGGAAAATGGATCTACATCTTCCTCACAGAACGTCTACAGGTCGTCAAAATTCAAGGTATATCATCATCAGAATCAGAAGTACGGAGTTCAATACCACAAGGTACAGTACTGGCCCCACTCCTGTTTATTATCATGCTAACAGACATAGACAATGAAGTAAACAGCAACAGTATAGTAACATCCTTTGCGGACGATACAAAGATCAGCAGAAAAATCAGCGATGCAAATGAGGTGGAGGCCTTGCAGAGGGACACGAACAAAATATACACATGGTCAGAAGACAACACTATGACATTTAACACCGAGAAATTTCAGCTCTTGAGATATGGTAGAAATGAGGAACTTAAACAGACTGCATATTATGCTCCAGATAGACAGAAAATTCAGAGCACGAAAGCGGTCGACTTGGGGTAATAATGACCGATGATGCCAAATTCGAGACAAAATCAGATAACAATAAACAAAGTAAAAAGAGTCGCGGGTCAAGTACTAAGAACGTTCAAAAGGATGGACAAGGTAGTAATGATTCCCTTGCTGAGAACATTAATCATACCAAAACTTGAATACTGCTCAGTTTTGACGTTCCCATATAAAAAAGAAGAAATTAATAAACTAGAAGAAACGCAGAGACATTTCACAGCCATGATTGATGGCTGCAAAGAACTCAACTACTGGGAAAGACTACTTAAACTAAATCTGTACTCCCTGGAAAGAAGAAAAGAGAGGTACACCATAATCTACATATTAAAAATGATAAAAAAACTGGTACCAAACCTCAAACTAAACCCAATTACCATCTAAACAACGCTGGAAAATAGGAAAGGCAGAATGTGTAGTATTCCCAAATTAAAGGCCCGACAAGGGACCTCCTCAACTCTGAAGGAAAATAGCTTGGTTGTCAGGGGGGCCAAGACTTTTTAACCAGCTTCCAAAGGTCTCCAGAAACGTTACAGGGGTCAAAGTTGAAGTATTCAAGAGAAGACTAGATGCCTGGCTCAGGACGGTACCAGATAAGCCGGGTGTACCTGGCTATGTGCGGTGGAGAGCGCAAGAGGTAAACTCTCATCCACCAAGCCAGGCCTAGAGGCGAGGCCACCAGCTTGACCTTCGTGTGACGATAGCCCAACACACGGAACTTAAACGAATAACGAGTGTGTATATATATATATATATATATATATATATATATATATATATATATATATATACATATGCACACACACACACACACACGTAGACATACACACATACATAAACACATACTGTACATACATGCTGTACATATATATATATATATTTGCAGGCACATGCATGTATATCCATAAATACGCACCCGCATGCATAACCAAAACTTAAAATTATCACTATTATATATACATACATGCCCATTATACATTCGGACCAATGGGACGGCGATGTCTTCTTCATTTAAAGAACTGCCATTAACAAGCAAATGTTATGCTTTGTTGTCAGAGTTTTATGGTAAATCTTGATAGATAATGCAGAGTAGCGAAGTTATGTACACTACCTTTAAAGATATAGAGGCAAAGAGAGAAAAGTGCATGGAGATTATCTGGTGTAAGCTACAAACATATGTTCAGAAATACATACAGTTTGGATATTCAGCTAAGATTTCACATTCCCATAACTACACAGAATTGCATATAGGTGTTCAACTAAAATTATACGCTCGTATTTATTTAGATATTAGACGCTGAAATATAATTAAATATTATATAATTAAAATATAGAAAAATATAATTACCTTGCTTACTGAGTATCTTACCAACCTTAGATACCTTGACCTTGCTTGTATTTGCTTTTATTTTACCGTTATTATTTTTTTTCCAGATACAAATATGGAAAATAAATATGGAAACAAGAGTATGTACGAGTAGTTTAATTTTGTTAGTTGAAATAAGACAGGCGATACAGAGTTATGGCTTGTATGGGTTGATGAATTTGTCTTTCAGTTTCCTTTGGAAGATTTTTAGTGTCCTAGATTATTTTAGCGCTTGATCAAGCGAATTCCAAAGGTTCGGGCTAGTTGAGGTTAAGGATCTAGTCGCACAGTCTGGAGTATAATACGGTTTTCTGATGTACTTGTCTGATTGTCTTGTGTTAAAGCGGCGTTGTGTTTGGGAAGCTAATATTTTGTTTTGGATGATTTCTGGAGCAGTATTATGGACGATTTGATACATATACTGTATAAGGCAATTGCTTAATTTGTAGATTTCTCCTAGTTTAAGAGTTTTTAACACGTGGAACCTTTGATGTGTTCTTTTATTATGCTGTTTGACAGAAAAGGATGAAAATATAAAAAAATTAGAAGGAAAAAACAAAGCATTAAAGCAGTTTATAAACGCTCTTAATGAGAGAGTATCCACTACATAATCAAGCAATAGAAAATGAGAGGTTAAGCACCGACTTTAAACAGGAAACCCACTTATATTTTATCGATGGACCTGGGGTCCCTCAAGACTCTCCAAATGAAAACTGCACTGAAATTGTTAGAAACGCCACCAAAGAAAAACTCCATATAAACATTCCTGAAAATGTCACCACGGAAGCACACCGAGTTGGGAAAAATAATAATGACACTGACAAAAGAATCATAAAATTCAAATTGAGTGACCGGCTGTGGAAATCGGAAATAAGAAGTACAGTTATAAATATGAAACCAAATATATATGTATTAATAATGGGAGCACCTGAAGATCAGGGCCCCTAGCCTTCTTTAGTTAGCCTTATTAGGCTAACTAACGAAAATATCACGACCTAACCTAACCAGTCGTTAGGTCAACTGTACGCCCTTGACGATTGGTTAGGTTAGGTCGTGATATTTTCGTTAGTTAGCCTTATAAAGCTAACTAAAGAAGGCTGGAGGCCCTGATCTTTAGGTGATCCTAATAATGAATCACTCTGTGAATGCAGAAAAGAATTTTTGATAAACTATTAAAACTTAAAAAAGACAAACTAATTTATTCCTGTTATGTAAAAGACGGCATAATATTATATATCAGTAAGATGCAGGAAGGACAAAGAATGTCGATTCATACTCAAAATGACTTCGACAATTTTCGGCACAATCAACATATAGAATTGCCTTTAGCATAACCCGTCTGTTAAGTAAACCTATCACTACATAACCTATCTTTACGTATCATTACTCTTATATATAATAATAATAATAATAATAATAATAATAATTAAAAATAATAAAATAAAAATCGTAAATTTCTGCTATCTTGAAATTTTATAATTTGGATCACCTGAAGATAAGGGCCCCCCAGCCTTCTTTAGTTAGCGTTATAACTAACGAAACTATCATGACCTAACCTAACCAATCGTTAGGTCAACTGTACGCCCATGACGATTGGTTAGGTTAGGTCATGATATTTTCATTAGTTAGCCTTATAAAGCTAACTAAAGAAGGCTGGGGGCCCTGATCTTCAGGTAATTCATACAATCTTCACATCATGATCAACACATTAAGTACTCCTAATACTGTACATGAAATTATTGAATCTGTAAACGTAGTTAACTCCAATTATATCTCAGTTGACAACTTCTTAAATAAGAAATACAACAATGCCAACCTGTCTTTCCTAAACTTAAACATTTACAGTCTCCCAAACCACTTTGACGAATTGACAGCTAACCTAAAATTACTACAACATAAATTCACGTGCATTATATTAACTGAAACCTAATTAAATTAAAATAATAAGATCTTTTTTAACATTCCAGAGTAGACAAGCTACCATGTATGTAGGGCTAGCAATACTCAATAGGGGAGGAGGTGTAAGTATATTTGTACTCGTAGATTCAAACTACAAGAGTTAAAGTATCGAAGAACTTACAGGCATATAAAGTACCTCAGAAACCCTTAAAAGTGAAATGTTTATTCATAACACCCAGTATTCAATTTTGGGCATTTACCAACCACCAACTGGTAACATATCAACTTTTATTACAAATATGGATAGAATCCTATCCCCAAATTATATTAGTAGCAATTGTGTTATTGCCGATTTAAATATTGATCTCACAAAAGAACATTCAAATAATAACGCAAGCTTCTTTCACAACATCATGACTCTGCCATTAGAAATTCGACACTGCTAGATCAGATCTGGGTGCACTATGCATTTCGGGTATAATTATATTAAATATCACAGATCACTTCCCTACGTACACCATGCTAATCACCCATTTCTCAGCAAAGAAAACTATGAAAGTTGACTGTAGATCTCACAACTACAATAACAAATTAAAGCTCCTCAGAGAAATAATAGCTTTTGAATGGACTAGAATAACCGAAAGCAACCATGATATTGGAAAAAAATTGCAAATTTTCTCAGACCTACCAATTTAACATGAATTTTCTTCTTAAATCAAAAGTAATATCTAAAACTAAATACAACAACCAATGGATCACACCAGCACTCATTGTGAGTATTACTCACTGAGCATACTCTCTTCAGCCTATGGCAAACTGATATTATTATTATTGAACAAACATACAAATATTACTGTAACAGACTTAATGCAGTGTTTAAAAAAGCAAAAGCAGATCATTATTGTTCAAAAATTGATGAGAAAAAAACAATCCAAGAAGGCTATGGAATGCTCTGAAAGAGTTAATTAACACAAAGAAGGTTAAATCAAATCCTTCGTTATCCCTCACACAAAGCGGTAATTCTTACAGTGACCCCAAAGACAGACAATTTATTAAACAACGTCTTTGCAAATATCGGTTCAAATAATGCAGCCTCGATTCCAATCACACAATGTCACAACCAAATTCAAATTCATTTTTCTTTGATCCAATCCTACCAAATGATATCTCTCCAGCAATAAAAAATCTAAAAAATAATGATTCTGACATCAATACAATCCCGGTAAAAATATACAAATTACTATCCAATGAAATTGCAATACCACTTAGTAAGTTAATGAATGAATCAGTAACACACACTAGGTATATTCCATGACCGTCCAAAGGAAGCAAGAGTATGCCATATATTTAAGTCGGGAGGCCCAAACACTCCATGCAGTTATCGCCCCATTTCCATATTGCCAACTTTAAGTAAAGTATTTGAAAAAAATCGTGTACAATAAACTAAATTTTTAATCAAATACGATATTTTAACTAAAACAATTTGGGTTTAGAGGTGGACATACAACGGAAGATGCCATAAACATACTACGAGTATAAGAAAATGTGTATCAGAACTTTAACATCAGAAACACTGCCTTGATTTTCCTCGACTTGTCTAAAGCATTTGATACACTTTCGCATGAAATTTTACTGAAAAAACTTCACATATATGGAATAAGAGGAAATATCCTCAATTGATTTAAATCATATCTGTCAAACGGCCATCAGTACATCATATTAAAAGACAATTTATCCGACAAGGCGATGCTAACTAGTGGAGTCCCATAAGGATCTATTCTTGGCTCATTACTATGATATTTATAATTCATGTCAACGATTTTCTTCTCTCCACCACGTTAAATTGCGTACAATACGCAGATGATACCACACTTACTTCTTCCCATCATAACGCAGACTTTCTGATTAATGAAACGAACAGTCAATTAGAAAATATACACTGTAAATGGATATGTCCTAATATGCTTTTACTCAACAAACTGTCAAATCAAAATTGGGAATGCTACTCTTGCAAGGGTGAATGAGGTTAAGGTACTTGGCATCATAGGTGGATCCAGAGGGGGACGGAGCCATGGGGCTTAATTGAAGCAACGTGGACATAAGCATTCAAACATTTTACCTCATTTCATTTAACCAGGATGTATAGGGTCTCCAAATTAAGCGCCGTTGCTTCATTTAAGTCCCCTGGGCCCCCCCCCTCTGGATCCGCCTATGCTTGGCATTAATTTAGACGAAAAATTTAATTTCAAAAGATATGTACAACATATCATATCCAAAATATCAAGATTTCTCTTCATATTATTTAAACTAAAAAAGACCCTTCCTCAAAACACACTACTTACCCTCTATTATTCCTTCATCGATCCACAATTTATTATATTGTATTATAGCATGGGATAGCTCAAAGAAATATATAAACCATCCTTTGGAAGTAATTCATAAAAAATGTCTGCGAACTCTCTCGACTAATGACAACAGACAAAGTCTCACTGCCCCAATGTTTAAAGAGTTAAATATTTTAAACTTAAATGACGTACAAATTCAATGTTGTTGTCAATATGTTTAAAATTATCAACAAAAATTGACATCCATCACCCATTCAAAGAGCAATCACCCCCATCAAATGCACCATCGTTATAACACCAGGCCCCCACAGGTAGAATATTTCACCTCTCGACTATCGTATTGGTGAAGAACCTTCTCACAACTCTTTCCTCAAATCTTTTACTCCTAATTTTAAAACCATTATTTCTCGTGATGTTCCTATCGTCCAAATTAAAGAAATTCTCATAATTTACGGCATCAAAACTATTTAAATTTTCGAGTACCTGAATTAAATCACTTCTTAAACGTTGAGTTTCAAGCGTAAGAGATTCAGCTCTTTGATTCTATCTTCTTATGGTTCAGCACGTAAGGTTGGAATAAGCTTTGTTGCGCGCCGCTGAACCATTTCTATCATTTCTATATCCTTCTTCACATCGGGCGACAAAAACTATACAGCATATTCTAAATGAGGCCTAACAAGCGACTTATATAATGGCAAAACAATATCTTTAGATTTATATTAAAAATTCTGAGAAATAAAATCTAATACTCCATTAGCTTTACTGCTCGCGACTGAACATTGTTCTGAGAACTTTAAATCTTTAGTAACAAGTTCATTAACGCGCTATTTCTCACAGTTTAGTTAAATTTACTGCTGTTGTAACCTATATGCATAACTTTACATTTATCTTAATTTAACACTTATTATTAGATCACTCTACTAAATTATTATCTCTCTCTCTCTCTCTCTCTCTCTCTCTCTCTCTCTCTCTCTCTCTCTCTCTCACTCTCTCTCTCTCTCTCTCTCTCTCTCTCTTTATCTATCTATCTACTGTATCTATCTGTCTACCTAGAGTTATAGAGTTAGAGGCTAACAAAGACCCTAAGATCCACTCTAAGGTAATCCAAGAAGTAAGTAGAAAAGTTAGAAATAGCAATGAAAAAAAAAGAATACTGAAAATTTATACCATGTTTACACTTATAGACGTGTAAAGCTTTCACAGAGGAATAGTAGTAATAATAAAGTGTAGAACAGGCAAGGTTCTCTCCCTCCTCCGCCAGCCACTGCTGACAGAAAATAGTGGTGAAAGAAGGTTTATGGGAAAGTAGAAAAAAGTACAAGGAAAAAATAGCTTCAGAGTTCATTCACATCATGCGTACTCAATTACGCATTAGAAGGCAGCGGAAAATAAAGGATAGCACCAATACTAAACTACTTAATCTAATCTAAACCACTAGGTTTTAGAGAGAGAGAGAGAGAGAGAGAGAGAGAGAGAGAGAGAGAGAGAGAGAGAGAGAGAAACCAAACAAGACATACAGTGTGTGAAAATGAATGTTGAAATAATTCACACTGTATTTAATTTAGAGACGTTTATCCTCTCTTTGAATTCGAATTTCTGTTACGACTTATTACTTATGAGGGAGTTGTTCCTCTTTGTTAGCAATGAATTCGGGAACTGAAGTCCTTCAAATGAGGCAGAGGGGGAACTTCGCATACACTCCATTCAAACGAAATCGAAATTTTGGATAGGATATATGAACATGTAGGTATCCCAGAAGTCTTGGAGGGGTTTTATTTGGCTATAACTTTTTTCTTTTTTGATTAATTTATTTATTTTTATTTTTCAATTAAAGTACCCTTGCTGCGATTAATGAAAATGGAATCCTGGACAGTGCAACAAAGAGTGGCTATTGTGGAACTTTATTTGACAAACAACTCTTCCATCGTTGCCGCTCAAAGAGCTTTTCGATTAAAATTAAACACACGTTCTGCTCCTTCTGATCGAGCTATTCGAACCGTCGGTACGTCGCTAAATTTCGTATGAGAAAGGGTCAGGGAGACAAACCACGGACTGGGCGTCCTCGGACAAGCCGAAGTCCAACTCTGGTTGATATGGTTCGTGAAAGCGTTGAGGAAAAGCCACATCAGTCCGACGACGCAGCCAGGAATTAAACATTTCAAGAAGTTCCTTACATCGAATTTTAAGAGAGGATATCAATCTTTACCCGTATAAAATTGAAGTTGCTCAAGAAATTAAACCACAAGATCATCAGAGTCGGATAAAGTACGCTAGTGCGATTTTAGATTTAGGCAATGAAAATTAAGATTTTCACCAGATACTGAATTTGTAATTAAAATCGCAATAAATATATTTTCAAGTGTTACAAACCTTTTTTTATTTGATTCCCAAACAAAAAAGTTATAGCCAAATAAAAACCATCCAAGACTTCTAGGACACCCTTTACTTTGTCATACAAGGTAAACGAATGATAGACAAACAACGTAGAATGAAGATATCAGCCGTCTCGGTATTTTTACACTTTGAAAATTTAAGAATTATGCTACAGAATGGATGAGAGAAGATGAAAAATTATATGCTAAAATTCAGAGTATTAATCGTATAGTAGGCCTATGTGAAGTTCTGAAGACGAACGAGAAAAGAGGCGATGACCTACAGTAATAATTAATGTAACATAACATTTGCAGTGCTGTGTAGAAAGCTCATTCACTGCAACAAAAGTATTATACAGATTCTCTCCTGAGAACTACGATTACTCTTTGGCTTCCGCAATATTGCTGTAGTACAGTTTTAAAATGTTTTCAAAACAACAACAACAACAACTGGGTGCATCATTACGTATTAACAAAGCGTAGTAAAAACTTATCAACAATACATCGCCATACAAAACCCTATATAATTTTCCACACACCTTAATTATACGATGAGATTAAAAATCATCCTATAATGACACGCAGAAATTCCTGCAGAAAATTAACTTTAATCTTAAAGTCGAAAGACACTCTTAGCGTTTCATTCAAAAAACACATTCCAATTATCAAATGCTATCCCTTCTATATTCAACATTAATTTCCTCATATATAGGGTGGGAATGACTACGAAATTAACAATAGACGAGAGGATGAGCTTGGTTTTAATGCATGGAATACCAGGTACTACAAATCGATGAATCGGTACAGAATTTAAATTCAACTACAAATCGATGAATCGGTACAGAATTTAAATTCTGTACAGATTCATCGATTTGTTGTATTTGGTATTCCATACATTAAAACCAAGCTCACGATCTCGTCTATTGTTAATTTCGCAGCCATCCCCTACCTAAAAGAAAAAAAATGATATAATCAACACTGAAAATTCCTATGATGCGCGACTTTTGCGCCACTTTGTATATATGTATGGTCTTATGGAGTACGTTGCATGCCAACTGTATATTTAGTTATAGCTAAAGAAATGAAAATACAAGCATATCTTCATTTACACTTCGTTAGGTGAAAAACATCTCCATTTTTCACACGTTTCAAACATGAAAGCAAGAACGCTCAGCCCCTATTTTTTTTTTTATCTTTTTAACCCTTTTTCATTTCTTTCAATCATTTATTTCCAACTTCAACATAATAAATACGTTCGCCATTTCCCTATACTTTAAATTCGGCTTCAGTAATACTTTGGAACTTTACAAGACTTTTAAAATTAAGTTTCGACACGAAATAAAAAAATTAAATAAATAAAAAATTAATTCAACATAAAATAATAAAATAAAAAATAAAATAAAAAGTTCCCCCTTAATTAATGACGCAAAGTTCTTTCTACACTCATCTTCGTCTTATAGAATTTTTCTTTCATATACTGCTCTATATATATATATATATATATATATATATATATATATATATATGTGTGTGTGTGTGTGTGTGTGTGTGTGTTGTTAAATTTTAGGTAGAGAAAAGTCGTGTATTTAATTTTATTTATATAATATTAATTCAATAAAAATACAAGTGGAATGCATGAATGTGACTTTTTTCAAGTATTAATTTAACTCAGTTTTAATTAATTTTAGTTATTATGTTTTTTTATGAATAAAAGTAAAAACTATTCATTAAATGAGAACTGTGCATGAAAGGAGAGAGAGAGAGAGAGTTACAAGGAGTTACAAGGACAAGAGGAAGCCTCAAAGACCTTCCAGTCCACTCTGGGAGGTTCCTGTTATGAAACAAGTTTATTTTTCTTTCAACTATTCTAGCAGTAGTAGAAAACTGGATGGAAAAGTATAAGGCTCTTTCCCCACCCTCCGCTACTTCCCTGCCAGAGGCAGGTACGGAAAAAGGTTGAAGAAAATTCCTTGACCCTGGAAAAGTAGCCAAGGAAATTTTACAGAAAAGTGGAGAATATATAAAATAAACTCTATAATTAGCATGCCCACAGAGACACCGTGCAAGCGAACCCCTGCAGAGTTTCGTTATGTTTTAGTCTTAAACCATGAGAGTATTCAGTACTTTGTCTAGCCTATTTTTAAACACATTTACACTTTGGCTTGAAACAACCTCTGAGGGAAGTTGGTTCTAAATATTAACTATTTTATAGGAAAAGAAATTCCCGCAGACAGAGGTCCTAAATGTCTTTAGTTCCAGTTTTAAAACATCATTTCTCGTCGGATTGGCATTAAGTGAGAATAAGTTTCTGTAATCTACCCTGTCCATCCATTGAGCATCTTGAAGACTTGAATAAGCTGACCGCGCAACCTCCTCGTCTCTAAGGTAAACAGATTTAAACGCTCCAATTTTCGTTGGTAGTTTTGCATTCTCAATGAAGGGATCAATTTTGTAGCCCTTCCTACCCTTTCTAACCTTCCTATATCCTTCCTGAGGGATGGAGACCAAAACTGCGCACAGTATTACAGTTTAGGTCTGACTAGTGAATTATAACGAGAAATTACAGTCTCCTTGTTCCGAAACTGGAACTGTCTTTTAATATAACCTAATATTTTTAAGGCCCTCTTTTTGACTTCTGCACAGTGCTTCGACGGTTTCAGATCATTGCTGATATACACTCCTAAGTCTTTCTCTAGATCGGGCTCAGTCAAGTTCCTTCCCAAGGGAGAGTAATCGGTCTTTGGGTTTTTATAACCTATGTGCATTACCTTACATTTGCCCAAGTTGAATGGCATCTGCCAAGTAGCAGATCATTTGCCCAACCTGTCAAAATCATTCTGAAGCGTTCTTACGACCTTCTCAGTACCTACACTACTTCCTAATTTCGTATCGTCTGCAAATTTGGAGATTATACTTAGAAGCCCGACGTCTGTATCATTAATATAGATGATAAAAAGTAAAGGACCCAGCACGGAACCCAGTGGGACACCACTGGTGACGGGCGCCCACTCCGAAGCCACTCCATTTATTACCACTCTCTGCTTTTTATATATAATAGAGAGAGAGAGAGAGAGAGAGAGAGAGAGAGAGAGAGAGAGAGAGAGAGAGAAAGAGAGAGAGAGAGATCACCTTTAAAAGAAGGTAAAATACAACATTCAAACTACTAACTGAATTTTCTAATTCAAACGATACCTCACTTGAAAATAGTTTTTATAAAATAGTAATAAAATCCAGAGAAAGCTGAAGAATGGGGCTAGGGGTGAGGATCACCGTCCCCTTACAGTTCCCATTCATAAAAAAAAAGTCCTTGGGACCCCTTGTGTTCTATTGGAGAGACAAAACAGTGCCCCACACAAGTAACCCTCGAAAAAACTGCCTTTGTCTTTACCTCATTAGAGTCTTTTCCGAGGCAAGAGAGTCCTTCACGCAGCCCGGAGAGCCATCTTAGCAAATTAAGCCCTTCTAAATTGGAAATCTGTTAAAATAAAATAAAAAGAAATAAGGAAAAAATACGAAATAATATATATATTATATATATATATACAGCAATACCTTGCACAGCGCGGTTAATTGGATCGTCTATTTTTCGAATAAAAGTCGAAAGTTCGTCGAATGAAATAGTACCGAAAAGAAATTCGAAAACAATAGGAAAATTGCGCGCTAAATTTAAAAAAATTGACGAAAATACAAACCGTGCTACATCAAAACCCGCGCTAATCAAAACCGCGCTGTTCAAGGTATTACTATATATATATATATATTGTTATTCAAATTGGGATTCAATAAAGTCTGAAGGCAGGAAAATATGCAATTAATTAAACAATGGAAAGCAATATTACTTCTATGAAATAAAGGACGTCCTCACACTCGACATTGCTCTAAAGAAACTAAACAGATACGCAAAACTAATAAAATTAAAGAAAATATGGAAATATAATCCTTTTGGTAAGCGGAATAAAGTCGATCTGCACAATGTCGACATGCATAATGTCGATACTAAAATGTTAGTTTAAATTTGGTCAGGTTAGGTTCAGTTGGATTAGGTTAGGTTAGATTATACTTTATGAAGGTTTGGACGGCGGTCGCCCCTCTGCAGCATCCTGCCTCATTTGCGGGATTTAATGAAGGAGGGAATTGCTTTCCGATCTCCTACTGCCCTGGTAGCCAGCCACGCATGGCTGGTCAGGGACTTTGTGGAAGAACCTGTCCAATTGGTTCTTGAAATTATTCAGGACGGTGTGCTGGAGGTTCCTCACTTCTTTTTGCAGGACATTAAAAAGCCTTGGGCCTCGTATTCTGAGGGTATTTTCCATCCTCGCTTTCAGGCCCCTTGTCCCACCGCAGAAGGGAAAGTACAAAATCTTCTTTTCTCTCATTTCAGTTTGTTTCTATTTCGTTTCTATGTTAGGGACAAAGCCCTCTAGAACTTTCCATATGTATATTATTGTGTACCGCTCGCGTCTTCTTTCCACAGAGTGGAGCTTTAGAAATTATAAGCGAGACCAATAGTTTTCACCTTTCCTCTCCTCTATTTTAGACGTAAAAGTCCTTTGTTTGGTTTCTATGTTCGTTTTCTCTATCTCAGATGTGAAAGTATGACGTCTATGTTTGCAATGTCTCGTTTTCAGTATGGGTTTGTGAGTACTGAGCAATACTCAATTATTGGTAGGACTAGACTCTCCCATAATTTGAGCATGATGTTTGCTTTTCTGTTGCGGAACCTCCTTCAGATGATTCCCATTATTTTTGAAGCTGTTGTAATTTTAATGTTATATTGCTCTCTGAATTCTTCATTCAACGACATTATTACTCCAAGATCCCTGACTTGTGGGTTTCGTGTTATTTTTTGGCTTGCATAGTTTTGTATCCTTTATTCTGTAATACCTTGTTATTACCATATCTTATAAGTTGGAAATTTTCTTCGTTGGACTTAATATTATTGTCTTCCGCCCACTTGAATAATGTTTCAATGTCATTTTGTAATTTTTCTGTCACTTTCGTTCAATATTTCCTTACATATCTTTGTGTCATCTGCGAAACATGATACAATACCGTCATTAATATCTGCATCAATGTCTGCATTCATTATTATGAACAGCAAAGGAGCTAATAAAAATATAGCTGGAGATTGTGGACACCAATCGACCAGGGAGGTACTCCGGGGGATGGGGATGTTAGGCAGGTGATAAGGAGTGCTGGAACTCTCGTTTCTCCTGTCACTGTCCTCCTCAGTTGATCTTTTTCTTTGTCTCATCTACCCTGTGAGCAGTCCAGCATGCTGTCAAACACACACTTCTCCCTCTATTCTTCACTACACATGCATTTTTGCACACTACACAATCTTTCGGGGAAAAAAAATAGTATTTTAAACAGCGGAGACCTTGATTTTGGCTCTCTCTCTTTCTTTTAAAGGTGGCACTTTTGTGGGCACCCGCCCTTTGTCCCTCCTTTCTACATAAAAAAAATAAAAATAATACTGTACCTTGTGGGACAGAACTCATGACTTCTGAGACTTTAGATTTAACTCCATTTACTGCCACTCTTTGTGTTCTTTGCGTCAAGAAATTAAATATCCATCTTCCGAGCTTTCCAGTAATTTCTGTATTCTTAAGTTTGTGTGCTATAATTCCATGGTCACATTTATCGAAGGCTTTAGCCAAATCAGCATATATTACATCTGTGTTTTGTCCTCGACACAATGTTTCCAATATTTTTCTTCTGGTGGTCTAATAGCTGTGAAAGGCATGATCTTCCAGCAGCCCTGAAGCTATGCTGATTTGGGTTCTATAAATTCTTTTCTTGTAAGTAGTAAGTAGTTTTGCCTCTAATTATACGTTCAAAGCACTTCATAAGGTGGGAGGTGAGAGTTACTGGCCGATAATTAATTCTTAGGTACTGCTGCGTTACCAGCTTTAAATAAGGTGGTAATGTTCGCGTTCTTTAATGAAAGTGGAATTTGTCCTGTGTTGAGTGATTTTCTCCATAGTAAGTATAAAGGCTTGGTAATAATCTCTTTACAGTTCTTCAGAAACGTGGCACTTCATGTGTCTGACCCTGGTACCGAATTTTCTCGCCTCTGTGATAGAGACTTAATTACATTCCTTTCCGAGAACTCTAAGTCTATTAATAGGTTGTTCTCGAACTTGTTCTTGACTGATTTGTATCAATACCAAAAAGTTCATCTGGATTTTTTACTTTCTTCTCTAACTTAGGGATGCTGAAGACAGAGTTAAATTGTTCCTTAAGCAGTTCGCTCATTTTTTCTGGGTCATTCTTGTATTCTGTCGCCTCATTTATTAACGGACCAATACTCTCTTTTAACTGCATTTTTCTTTTCGCAAACATGTAGAAGTATTTTGGGTTATTTTTTTGTTTTCTACCACCTTGTTTTCCTCCTCGTTTGTCTTATGGATGAATGTTTGTTTTAAGTCCACTTCTATTTCGCATAGGTTTTTTTCTAGTTTGAGTCTCTTTGCTTCAGTTAAGTTATGCTAGGTTAGGTCAGGTCTCGTCAGGTTAGGTTAGTTTGGTTAGATTAGGTTGGTCATTTTCATCGAAAGTCTGAAATGTAATTTTAAATCTGAAGTCCATATAACTGTATAAGGTTGAACATCGATATTATAAATTCGATTTTGTCCATGTAACGCTTACAATTTTTGTTTAGAAAATAGAATATAACGCATCCTTATAATTGTGCGATTGAGAGCGGGAGTAATGAATCTGCAAAACCATATAAATTCTTGCTTTTTATCCGGCAGGTGATAATCTATGTACACAGTACATAGGGAACATTGTAACACGTTCAGTGAGTGAGTGAGTAGTTACGCCTGAAGCGTTAATGAAATGTAACTACTTGCTCACACCAGAAAGTGAGCTGTGTATACATAAGTAGATATTAGGCTTAATTACATAGATGGAGTTTACGCTTAGCTAGTAAATACAAGGTGTCCCAAAAGTCAGTTTACCGATGAAAATGTTTTCTCCTGATGATTATTCTAAACATTATGACACAATTTTTTTTACAACAAAAAGCCAGCATGTCTTCAAGACCTTAAAGACTACATTTGTGAAGAATTCCAGCTTTTAAGCAATGATAAGGAACTATGTAAAGTAATTTGCCAGTCAACCGTTGACAGATATACAAGATGTGCATCGAACAACATGGACGACATTTTGAACAGTTATTGTAACGAGAACTATTCTCATGTTTTGTAAATATGTTTCAGGAACTTTTTTCTTTGTTTTCTTATGTTTTGTAAATATATTTATGAAAAAAAAAAAATTCTTGGTAGTAAACTCGTCTGAGGAGAACATTTTCTTCGGTAAACTGACTTTTGGGACAGTCGGTATTGATAAGTATTCACCCACTAAAATTTTGGTAGTCACTAAGTTGGACAGAAAATATCCAAAAATGACTGAACTTTGACTAACTTACAAAAATTACTACCTAATTAACTAACCAGACTATGAGACAACTCTATTTTTAAATACTTTACGACTGTGACAGTATTTTATCATCCTTTATTATTTTATGTCATATCTTTATAAGAATATCTCATAAAATAAAATATCTATAAGTTTAGTCCTTTGTAACTTTAAGTAAAACTGACTAAAGTGTCTCGGGTTATGAGTATGAACCCAATTAATCAGGGAAAATATATTGGCTAACAAAGACGTCTGATTATCTAAAAGTTTAAACATAAATCCACAGAATTTATGACTGTGAACTTCATTATTTCTGAAAATTTTAGTTTCTTGTGCACAGTAATCATACATGAAGTTTAAGATTGTCGTATATTTCTAACATTAAGCATCTTTAAAACCTATTTATACTTTCAAGGAATTGGAGATCCTCATATTGGGAGACCCTCATATTAATTATGGACTGAGTAAATGAAAATTAAAGAGTCTTAAATACAAATACTGAAACCTTCTTTGAACAAAAAACTTTTAAAACCGGCTAGTGCTCAAGTCAACTAATGGCTAACTAATGTGCTAACTTCCACATTGTTATTACTAGCACCATCTGGATTCGAACCCTCCGACTTCAGTGTCTTCACTTCGCCTAAGGTAAAACTGTATTACCTACTGAGATACAGGTGCTGGCTTCTTCAAAGGATGGTCAGAGCTGAAAGGATATTGATCTCAGAGAGAAAGGCATCCATTCATATTAGACATTATTAGTAATTCATTGACTTCACTCAAATAAATAATTGCTTTTAACTAAGTAGTCATCCATTTCTAAGGAGTCTGAACATCGTCAAGCGAAACAATCAGGATTAAGTCATTTGACTTGTAAGGTAAAATAAGTATTACATTTAAAAGGGAGAGCAAAACTAGAATAGCATATTTTTTCGAAATAGCGTTGAGAAAGTTTTCATTTGGTGTAGAGCAGGGGTTATCAACCACGGGCGTGACTCCAAGTGTGGTCGCCAAGCATTTTTCTTTGGGTTGCGAAGCCACTGTGAGAACTAAAATAAATTTTGCGGTTTCATTTTAGATTAGGCCAGTATATTTTCGTTATTGGAAAACATGGAAACACTGAAAGATGAATTATCGCGTTATTTCCCAATTGTACTTCAGCCACCCTCTTCCATAACACGGACTCCATTTGTGATAAATGTGGAAAAAGTTCCTGAAAATTGCCAACACGAATTCACTGATTTAATCAACAGTGATTGTGCTAAGACTGACTTTGAATCTTTGACACAGCCAATTTTGGATAAAGCAGTTGCCCAAGTATCCGATTCTCTCAGAAACAGTGCTTCGTATCCTCATGCCTTTTCGTCTCTGCTTCTTATAAAATGAAAATCAAGAAACCGGCTCAGTGCTGAAGATGATATCCGTTGTGTGCTATCCAAAACATCACCACGGATTAATCAGTTGGTGAAGAAAAAAACATTATAAACCATTTCATTAGATGTGGTATGTTACTAAACTCTGCAATCTAACACATTTTCTGGTTTTAATAAACATTTAATCATAACTAAGATGTTTTGTTTTTGGGTGTGGTCGCTATAACTTTTAAAAAAAAATTTAAATGCGTAGTCAGTGAAAAAAGTTTGAAAACCACTGGTGTAGAGGAACAAAGTCGATCGGCATAATGTCGGTCTGCATAATGTCGACACTAAACTTTTTTAATAGGTATAATGTCGAAAGGTTCGACCTTATGCGTGTCAGTTCAATTCATTTTAGGTTAATTTAAATCAGGTTAGATTAGGTTAGTGATTTTCAGTGAAAATTTGAAATGTGTTTATGGGTTCATCACTCTCAGTTGAAATATTAAACAAACTTTTCATTTTTATTTGAAATCTCGGATGCCGAGATAAAGTCGATCTGGAAGAATGTCGACACGCATAAGGTCGAACGTCGACATTATGAACTTCGACATTGTTCATATAATCTTTTTATTCGATTTTTATCATATATGAAACTTCTAAGTGTTATATTTGTAAGTAAAAGTTAGCTATAGTTAGGTAAGGTTAGGTTATGCCGGGTTAGGTTATTAGGTTAAGTTATTATGCCGAGTTAGGTTATTAGGTTAAGTTGTTATGCCGAGTTAGGTTATTAGGTTGTTAGGTTAGATTATTCCCTATTAGATTAATCTAGATTAGGTTAGATCAAATTTGGTTTAGTTATGTAAAACATTTTGTTTTTCATTGTCTTTGTGAGGGGAAGTCGAAAGTTGTTTGGTCGAAAAGTTTTTCATTCCATAAAAAATTCTGTTCCGAGAATTTGGTAGATCAAGGTTGTAAGGTTGTAAAATGGTAAGGTTGGTCTTTCAACATGTGAATTAAAAAGTAACTTCTTCTTGTTATTGATAACTATAAGTGTATCATCATTATATTAGAAAAGTGAAGAAACAAAGGCAATACCCCTGAACACCTGAACAACTCCGAGATATACACTTTGTTATAAAAACTTGTGATGGATCGCGTTCTTTAAAATAGTTGACATAAGTAGTATGAGGCATCCTTTGACTTTGTAATATCGCAAAAAGGGTGCCACGATGAACAAACGGTGTCAATTCTTTCTTGTAATTCATCAAAAACGCAGTTCTTTATATCTTATAGGAAAAAGGTTTAGTGTAGTTTCAGAAAGGAGTTTTCCAACAGAAAACATTTCTAAAAAAAATATTACAAATTGGTAATATTCTTGTTTTCATTGGCTATTTTCTTCTTTTGAGTGACAATAAAATTCCTTAAAGAATCCTTATTTTTACTGATGAGTACATTTTTTCATGCCTTTACAGAAATGTTATGTTTCTAAGGCAAACATGTTACCGAAACTGTACCAGGAGGGTTGGTCTGAGAGTATCAGAAAAAGGCGGCAGATTTTATTAAAACAGCATCTGGATACTTTGAGTCCAAACGCCATATACTCGTATATATACAGGGTGAGTCAGAAGACCTGTCTCAAAAGTATTTATGGTGTAGTTATTTTAGAGGCAGGACTTTTGACTCATCCTGTATATTAGTGGTGGACCGGATGTCAGTTTTTCAACATCTGCGGATGCGGATGCGGATTTTTAATTTCAATATCCGCGGATGCGGATATTTAGTTAATCTATCAATATAATATAGAATTATGAATATATGATATAATTTTTCAAATTTCGTGATATTACTATTATGGCAGGCAATGCATAAGAATTAAAATTATTAATGTTTTCATTATGATAAAAATAACTTTCTTAAGAGTTTCAGCCACAGAAAATTCAATGAAACAAGTTTCATTCAATTTTCTGTGTTACCAGGTATTTATATTTTGAGGTTTATATATTTGTTTGTTCATTAATAATTAATATTTTACATGAAATGTGCATGACTGGGCCTTATAAGTTACTTTATAAGCTAATTTAATTGTAAATTGCATAATTTATTAGAGATAATATCCGCATAACATCCGCAGTCAGAAGTGCGGATGCGGATGTTAAAAATTATGCGGATGCGGATATCCGGTCCACCACTAATATATATATATATAGAGTTATCGTGCGTCTAAACCTCAAAAAGAAAAATTCGCATAGAATTTAAGATAGTTAAATTTTATTTGAAACGTGTTTATATTTTATTTTAGAGGCATGTACTCAAACTTTCTGACTGCAGACAATATTTCCACACGTGCAATGGGGAGCTGTAATTTATTAGAAGCTATAAAACGGGGAATATATATTTTTCAAGTTTAAAATTATAATATACTTTCAATATACAGAATATACGTTCACTGGTTTATTTACAGTATATAATTTATTTCAGATTAAAGGCATAAATCTTTGAGAAAAACTTTCTTTATTAATCTCAAATTTACTGCAGCTAAAGATTAAAGGTGCGAGCATATGCGTAGGTACAACTATATATATACATTATAACACACACACACACACACGCAATGTGTGTGTGTGTGTGTGAGAGAGAGAGAGAGAGAGAGAGAGAGAGAGAGAGAGAGAGGAAAGGAAAAACGATGGATTGTAACAAACAGAAAATTCTAGAATAGAGAAGTGTTTGACATTATACGCCTGAATAATACCAGAATAAAGCTTTCGAAATTGCAAAAACATCCAATAAAATGCTTTGAAATACTCGCTCGGGAAGGAGATATCAAGCGTCCTAAACCGCGAGACAAGGCACCTCTAGTGACAAAGAAAGAAAACTCCTTAAAGGTTATTGGCACTAAACTTTTCATTGTCTTCCCGAAAGTGATGCGTCGCCAAAAACACAAACGTTGTTATTCTTTAGTCTTGGGCGAAAAGTTGCAGGGCGGGAAATAAAAACTCCGTTCTACATAAAACCTAAGAGGTAATCCATACCCAGTTATTCTAATAAGGAGTAGTTCTTGTAACTGGCACGTTTAAAATTCATATCATGTTTTAAAATTTTTCTGTATTAACAACCCACAGCAAATTTTGTTATGTCTTACTTAAGGCTCGATAGAACTGGTATACTCACTGTGACTTAATTTGAGTTTCTTGTTATGCCTTATAAAAACAAGCTAAAGTAATCACTACTCCTTAATTTGAGGGCATTAAGACATAGTTAATGCTTTGCTTTGCTTTAAGGGATGACAAAACGGCCTCAGATTAAGACTTTTATTAACTTTAGCAGTGAATAGCCTTACGTGCCTTTCATCTGTTACAAGTTTCATCAATCTTTGTCCATATTTCGATTTTTAATGCTAGGTGTGCTTCGAGTTACGAAATGTCTTTCCGAATACAGGGTGATTAAAAAGGTGTTCTCAAATTTTTTAAACCATTTTTGGATCACCCTGTATTATATTTACAAACGATGCGACTTATTAGTCTTACTTCGCATTCCTAAGAGTTAAAACAATTCACACAGTTTTATTACTTTTCCTCAAAGGGTTCCATAGAAATCAAATAAAGCACAAATTTTGCACTGTTTGTTCAAGTGTCGCAATTAATAAAATAATGTTCAACGCACTATTTGCTTTATTTCTCTCTCTCTCTCTCTCTCTCTCTCTCTCTCTCTCGATGTTATATATATATATATATATATATTGGTTACTTTTCCTCACATAAGTAAAAGTAGTATGAACTACTTGGATGCAAAGTGCCTTAAGTTGTTCCTTAATATATATAAAGTCCCCTTCTGCGCAAAGAAGTGGAACCTCTTTATTAGATTGCAGACTAACTGAATGATGGATGACGCTCACCTAAATTGGGAAAGTGACTCTGCGCGTCTACACTGTAAGTATATTCATGGCATGTATTACAGTCACTGAAATAATTTATTACAGTTTAAATTTATCGCTCCCTTCCCGCGATAAATTACTCTCAATATATTTAAATGTTGAAAAGGACTTTTTTAGCTTATTTATTTGTTTATTTTTTATCTCTTTTGAGGGTTGGGCTCTTGTTTGCATCAATTTGCATCAATAGAAATGTCAGTCAAATGAATTTGTCTTCTTTAGATATGAGTTCTGCGATTTATTAATTTATTTTTAGTAGTGAATGAAGTTCATTTTAATATAATGAGCTTGACCTCAGTTTGTTTTTAAACGAACAGGTAATGAAATAGTAAAAAAGTTGCCTAACGAATTTATATACAGTACTCTTGTACTCTCCACCTCACATAGCCAGGTACGCCCGACTCATCGGGGATTGTTCTGAGCCAGGCGTCTAAGCTTCTTTTGAAGATGTCCACCGCAACACCACTCGTGTTCCTTAGGTCTTTGGGCAGCTGATTAAACAGTCTTGGCCCTCTCACAACAAAACTATTTTCTTTCAGGGTTAAGGATGTTCTCTGTCTAGCCTTTAATTTGGGAACACGACACAATCTTCCTTTTCTACTTTCCACCGTTGTTTGGGGAGTTACAGGGTTCAGAGTAAGATTAGGGACTGGTTTCTCCATTATTTTCCAAGTGTAAATAATGGTGTATCTCTCTCTCCTCTTTTCCAGTGAATATAGGTTTAATTCGCGTAACCTTTCCCAATAGTTTAGTTCTTTGCACCCCTTGATCTTGGCTGTGAAGCTTCTCTGAATCCCTTCTAGCTGTCTAATGTCTTCTTTCTTATATGGGGATGTTAGGACCGAGCAGTATTCGAATTTGAGTATGATCAGTGTTTTCAGTAGAGGAATCATTATATTCCTATCCCTTCGTTTAAAGGTTGTCAGTATCTGCTCAGTTATTCTCTTTGGTCTGTTTACTGCTATCTTATTTTGTGTTTCAAATTTCGCATCATCAGTCATTACAACCCATAAATCTTTTGCTTTAGAATTTTTCTGAATTTCCTGTCCATTTGGGGTATAATATTCCATCGATTTTAGGTCCTCCCTTTTTCCGTACCGTAACAGCTGAAATTTCTCAGTGTTAAACTTCATATTGTTGTCTTCCGTCCACTTGTAGATGCTGTTCATGTCGGTTTATAGAGATCTTATATCTTCTAGGTTTCTTAGTTTTCTACTGATCTTTGTGTCATCAGCAAAAGATGTTACTGTGCTGTCTCTGGTAACGTCCTCATCTATGTCAGTTAGTAGGATTATGAAGAGTAGTGGAGCTAATACTGTTCCTCTGATTCTGATGAAAATATTCCTTGTACTGTAACGACTTGCTGCCGCTCACTAAAAAAATTATATATCCATTTCCCTACTTTTCCTGTTATTCCCATATATTTCAGTTTATGTATTATGATTCCATGGTCACATTTGTCGAACGTTTTGGCAAAGTCTGTGTATATTACATCATAGTTTTCACTACTTTCCAGTGCATCAATAATGTTGTTGTGATAGGCATGATCTGTCTGACCGAAATCCATGTTGGTTATCATTGAATTTTTTCTGAGTTTCCAAAAAGTCACAGATTTTCTGTCTAACTATTCTTTCAAATATTTTAGTGAGATGAGATGTAAACGACATTGGCCTATAGTTTTTGGCCTCGAATCGATCTCCTCCTTTATATATTGGGACTATTTTCGCGCTCTTCAGGATGCTCGGTATTTCTCCCGTGTCTAGTGATCGTCTCCATATCCAATGTTGGGGCTCAGCGATTGCATTCTTGCAGTTTTTGATCAGTATGGTATTCCATTTGTCCGGTCCTGTGGATGAGTGTGCTTTTAGTTTCCTTATAGCTTATGTAATATCAACTGTCGTTAAGTCGAAGTCCGTCATACTTTCCCCTTGTAGTTCTTCTTCAAAGAACGCGTTTCTATCGCATATCAGTTTGTCAGTTTTTGGGATACTGAAAGTTGATTCGTACTGAGCTCTTAATATTTCAGACACTTCTGTTAGATCATCAGATAAAGCACTGTCTTCGTTTTCTAAAGGTTCGACAGTCGTATGGTTTTTCGACTTCCATTTTGCGAAACTATAGAGGTACTTTGAGTTAACCTTTATCGCTTCTATAGCGTCTTCTTTTTCTGTATGCTTTTCAATTAGTGCCTGTATGACGCAATCGATACTCTGCAGTTTATCATTTAATATTTTTATGATGTTGTTAGTTTTACAGTTACTTAATTTTGCAGTCACTCTTTTTCTCTTTCGGAACAATGACCTCTTCTGTCCCTCGAACCTGTTTCTCTTTCCTCTTTGTTGTATTTTTGGGACATGTCTTTCCACAATTTCCACAATTTCATTAGCATCTCTTCCGTTGTCTTGCCTCGAAGATGGTTTTCCAATCTATTACTTCCATGCTGGGTGCAACACCTTTCCAATTTATAGCTTTGGAGTGAAAATTAAAAAATTCGAATTTGCTTCTTTCTGTTGTTCGTGTTCTTTCCTTTCCTGTTGCCTTTATATTGGTTATTATTTCAATAATATATATATATATACACCTTATCATATGGTATACCTTATGGTTTCGAACGACGGTTCAGGATCGAGAGAGGGGCACTTGTCCCCTTCTCATGGAATCCGTATTATTCCTTCATCCACCCCCATTTATTATATTGCATTACAATATGAGGTACACCAAAGAAATATATAAAGCATCGTTTGGAAGTCATTCACCAAAAAAATGTCTGCAAACCCTCTCAAATAATAATAACAGACAAAGTCACACTTCCCCAAAGTTTAAAGCGCTAAATATTTTTCAACTAAATGACTTACGAGCACACAAATTCAATGTTGCTGTCAATATCAAAGTTATCAATATATATCACTAGACTCCTCAGAGATGTTGTACGCAAACCAAACTATATGTTGGAAACTACAAGTAATGCACTATCTTTCAATGGAGCAGATGTATGGAGGGCAATTCCCACAAATATCAGACAGGCTTCATCACTAAATGTATTTCGCAAATCACTAAAGAAGTAAGTCATTAGCTTCCACTGATGTGTAAGCGCACTCTTGCCATTATTATCATAGTAATTAAGTACCCATTTCATAATTAACCATTTAAAATATACTAATTTCATTAAACAATTTTAATCCCATAATTCATCCTACTTTTTTCTCTTAAGCATCACTTAGTTTCTGCTAAACATACAATCGATCATTTTATTTAACATCGTGTAAAATAATCAAACTACTTTTGTAAATTTTTACCTTGTGTTGTTTCCTCTTCTTCTTCTTCTTCTTCTTATTATTATTATTGATATTAATATTAATATTATTATTATTATTATTATTATTATTATTATTATTATTATTATTATTACATGCCATTTCACTTCTCTCATGTAATAAATAAATTGAATCCCATTAATTTTGCATGGAAAGCTTTCGTGCTTCCAACGTCATATTCAAATTAGAATACTATGAATATATTAATGACATATCAGATATCTAAATTGTACAGAAAATACTGAAAAATATTGTAAAACTCCGTCACTTGTATTCTTCTTCTGAATAAAGTTTTGTTTTGTTTATTTTGTAAAGAAGTCTACCTTGTTTAGTGAATTCACGCTCGCATTGTGACATCTAAATAATTTAATTCATAAGAAATGAGCAGAAAATTTTAAGCCAGTAAGAAATTAATATTTACTGTAACTTAGATTTGCGATGCAGCTTCGGATATGAAGCAGCATATTTTGATGGCTGTGATATTTTGTAAATTAATTGACCAAATGGCTTTTCCTTGTTTCACAAAAGTTTATGAAATTTTGCACGAGCGTGGAGGAACTACGTTAGTTTGTAGGCTTAGTCCGTGACTCTATCATCTCTGAAATTGCAGCAGAAACATTAACTGCATGTACTGTAAGTCAAGATGAAAATAACGCTACGTGGATGGCTTATACTTTTAGAAGAGAATATTCTACATTTTTATAAGACAGCCAGACATTAGTGTATAATATATATACGCATTCTGTCGCACTTTTAAGCTTTCAAAGGAGCGTGGAACTTGCCCATTTACTCAAATTAACGCACGCCGTTCGTGCCAGATTCCTTGTCGGTAAGAGGAAAACGTTATTCACGTAGACCTGTACAACTTCATTTTCACATAATATATGTGTGGACAGGAACTTCATTTCTACGAATTACTGCTTTTTTTCAGAAAATACATTAAAAATCACTTTCAACAGTAAAATTGCATTTCAACTTACCACGTGACAATACATTTCTTACGATTAAAGAATAAAGTCTAGATTATGCAAATAAATCCCTAAAACACTATAAATAATTTTGATTGACTGGTAGCGAGAATTTGAGTTTTTTCCTATATAAAAAACTGTCCTTCTTTCGGATTAACAATCGTTCAACATTCGTATCCTTTTTCGTTACAGTCGTTCGCCTGCCTTTTTTCTTAGATGTTTGCACGCAGTCGGTCGAGTTACTCTATGCAATCTTGGTTCTATATACTATGCTGATTTATTAGATTTAGCCTTTTTCTCGTTATTCATACTTTTTTCAAATAAAAGTTTCGATCCTTTTGAATGAATTGTTTTTGCATTGTATGTCTCAGGCACTTACATTTGATAATGATGACAAAAAACTTTATATTAACTGTGTAATATATTTATAAATTTTGAATTATGACTCAACTGAATTTCTTTTGCTGACTCATCTATTCACGATCGATGGGATTTGATATGACATTTCTCATTCTGTTATTTTTCCTTAGTGTAGGTTATTGTTTCTCGCTCATATCTCTCGTGCGCTTCACCATTTTACATTATTATATAGTATGAACATTAAAACAATCCATGAGAGATGATTGTAAAATAAGTTACGCGTATTATACATCACTATCTCATCGATAGCTGAATATGCAGCGATTAACATGCGGACTCTATCAATAAAATTGGTTCGAACGCCAAAAATGCAAATTTTTTTTGGCGCGGAATGATCAAATATCATATACGAATGTACGATGACTTCATCCATACATTCCGAGTATAGTATCACTTATAGATTTTGTAAATAATACTTTTCGTCTGAATGAAGGTGCATATGATGATCAACGAGAGTTAATAGGTAATCAGTGTATGATGTAAGTAATTAACTACTACTCATTTGCAATGCTTCTGAAACATAGTCTCTTTCATTGGTACAATAACTGCAATGTTAATAGTATGCAAAGCAATACGCTCACATACCGATCTCACGTAGTAATTCTTTAATACACACACACACACACACACACACACACACACACACAGAGTGTATATATATATATATATATATATATATGTATATATATATATATATATATATATATATATATATATATATGCCTTTCAACCATTTAAATGTTCCGCGTGATGATTCCTCATTTCACGAAGGTCAAGCTTGTCGCCCCTCCTCTCGAATTGGCCTGGTGAAGTAGTGAGTTGGTTTCTTGTACTCTCCACCTCACATAGTCAGGTACGCCCGGCTCATCGGGGATTGTTCTGAGCCAGTTGTCTATTCTTCTTTTGAAGATGTCCACCGCAACACCACTCGTGTTCCTTAGGTCTTTGGGCAGCTGATTAAACAGTTTTGGTCCTCTCACAACAAAACTATTTTCTTTCAGCGTTAAAGATGTTCCCTGTCTAGCCTTTAATTTGGGAACACGACACAGTCTTCCTTTTCTACTTTCCACCGTTGTTTGGGGAGTTACAGGGTTCAGAGTAAGATTAGGGACTGGTTTCTCCATTATTTTCCAAGTGTAAATAATGGTGTATCTCTCTCTCCTCCTTTCCAGTGAATATAGGTTTAATTCGCGTAACCTTTCCCAATAGTTTAGTTCTTTGCACCCATTGATCTTGGCGGTGAAGCTTCTCTGAATCCCTTCCAGTTAGTTGTCTAATGTCTTCTTTTTTATATGGGGATGTTAGGACCGAGCAGTATTCCAATTTGGGTATGATCAGTGTTTTCAGTAGAGGAATCATTATATTCTTATCCCTTCGTTTAAAGGTTGTCAGTATCTGCTCAGCTACTCTCTTTGCTGTGTTTACTGCTATCTTATTTTGTGTTTCAAATTTAGCATTATATATATTATATATGGTGGAGGGCCACCAGCATGACCTTCGTGTGAAAAGAAACCAACGCACGGAACAGAACAGCAATGAGGCTAACGAGGCATATATATATATATATGCGTTACATGAACAAAATCGAATTTCATAATGTCGACGTTCACCTTTATGTAGGTATTTCAGATTTCAAACTACATTTCCGATTTTCAATGAAAATGACTAACTTAACCTAACTACATTAACTTAATCTAACCAGACCTAACGTAACCTAGAGTAACTTAACCCGGTATAACGTAACCTAACCAAACTGAACCTAACCTGAGCTAATTTAAACTAACATATTAGTATCGACATTATGCATGTCGACATTGTGCAGATCGACTTTGTTCCGCTACCCTATATATATATGTATATATATATATATATATATATATATATATATATATATATATATATATATATAAATTCCTTATCTTCTTTGAATTCAGAATCGTTTTGTAAATTCCGAATTACTTTTGAATGTTGGCAAAAGAAGTTAAGTTTCGTAATTCGCCGATATGATGACATCACACATCGGTCAAAAAAAAAAAAATGGCTGGATCTCTCGAAGTTGGGGTTATTTTCAGCTAAAAATGCGATCAAAACGAACACACTTCCAAGGGTTAGATAGCAAATTTTTCTCCTTAATGTACTTAAAACGTTTCTTTATGTACAGTATATATATATATATATATATATATATATATATATATATATGAAATTAAATAAAAAGGTTTATCGGCAGACTATAGTCCATATGACAAATATTATTAATACAATGACAGTTCACATACTAAGGATAGAAATATATACAAGTGTTTAGAAATAATACAGTAATGTCGGAGTTAAGTGGAGCTACAGACAGACGTTTTCGTACCAAGAAGTCCATAGCTTAGAGGATAAACGGCAGGACTCATGGATAGCTTGGATAATCGGGTTGGTTGAGTTTTTAATTCTTTGCATTAGACTGTATTGAGCACGTCTTGTTACCTCCGGGAAGCTAGGGACATTGTGGGTAGCAAACATTTGCGAAGCTGAGCATCTCGGGGGTAATTTATGTAAGAGTCTAAAAGACCTGTTGTACAGCAAATTTAGGGTTCTGCCAGAACCTTTTTCATAATTCACCCAGAGTTGCTGTCCCTATCGGTCCTATTCAAAGGAGTGACATAACGAAGGAGTGACATAACAAAGGAGTGACAAATCGGAGATAAAATTCAAAGGAGTGACACGAAAATACCAACAAAGAAGAAGAAAGAACAAATCCAGAGGGAAGAGAGGCTTGCAACTGTTAGGTTAGGTTAGGTTAGGTTAGGTTTCTAGTTTTTGAAATAAAATCTTAATTTTAACAATTCTAACAAATTTTGTTTTTTTAAATAAAATTTTAATAATTATACTCCTTTGAATTTTATCTCCGATTTGTCACTCCTTCGTTATGTCACTCCTTCGTTACGGTATTTATGTCACTCCTTTGTTATGTCACTCCTTTGAAATGTCACTCCTTCGATACAGACCCGTCCCTATATATTACTGCAGAAAGTACGAAAGAGAGTGTCTTTAGCTTCACCTGTACAGAACCGAAAGTTCCTTATAGTCATATTCGCTTTAGCACAAAGGCTTCGAGATTGTTTTCTTATGTCCGAGTCATCACTCAAGGAGCTGGTAATAGTTTGACCCAAATACTTAAACTCTTGTACTTCCTCAATTACTTCACCTTTCATTTTAAAACTAATGTCAGCTGGCTGATTATAGCTTTTAGGATGAAATCGCATAATCTTAGTTTTTGTAACATTAAAAAGAATATCATGTTTCTGCGAATACACTTCGCAGACTTTTAGTAGCCGATCCAGACCTTTAACAGAGGGACTTATTAAGACTATATCATCGGCATAAACTAAGTTATTTATCCTTGTGTTATCTATACAACATCCCACTGTTGCCTCATTAAGTGAAGCAATTAATCCGTCAATATACACATTAAACAGCATAGGGGAGAGCAAGGAGCCTTGTCTCATCCCGCAAAAGGAGCCAAAACATTCGGATAGTACATTTCCCTACCTAACAGTAAAAGATTTCAATAAATTTAATATGTACATGGGAACCTTCCTGTCTTCTAGTTTTCTAAATAAAATATTGTGGTTCACTCTATCATATGCCTTACTTATATCTAGGAAACAGCTGTAAATAGTTGACTTACTGTCAGTGTATTTAGATATTGTTTCTTTCAGTACATAGATACACAAGTTAGTTGAGTGGGACCTTTTAAAACCCTATTCTCCAACTCTACAAATGTATAATAGTTTTGTAGTATGGGTGCGAAAAATTGTTCCAACTTGCGCCACCCCTAAACATAGTCGTATCTGGTCCATTTTTGGTGTGAGTAGTTCTTATATAAAGTGGGACAAAACCGCGTATCTCGACACTTGGTAGTTCAATTTTGTACCCCATATATATATATATATATATATATATATATATATTTCGTAAAAGAAACGTGGAGGAGCGCAAAGTGAGTTTGGCAAATAAGCAGCGGAAGAGGCCCAGAAGGCAAAGGAAACATTGAATCCAGAAGCTCTTTATGTGAGCAGCTCGTCACCATCCGTTGAATACAGCGATGATGACGAGTTTCTTCTGTCTTCTACTTTAACGTCACCCTCTCAACCTCTCAACCAAAACAACCGAAAAGAATGATTCTTACTGCCGATGTTACAGCATCGTTGGACCTAATAAACGCTACCGATCGGCAAGCAACGTTCGTTCTTGGAGCAGCAATACCGGCAATGGGACATAACTTAGAGGAGCTGTCCTTGACTGGGAGTACAGTCCGCCGAACCCGAATGAGAGATCGAGAGAAAGTGGACGAACAAGACGAGAAAGCCCAAATCAGTCCAGACATCCCGCTTCTTCTCCACTGGGATGGGAATCAAAAGTCGACCAGATTGCTATCCTCGTTAAGGGATCAAACGTCGAAAAACTCCTCGGAGTTCTACAGATTGCACGAGGCACTGAATGGGAGCAAGCGAACACTTGTCTGGAAACCTTGGAGGAATGGGGTCTTAAAGACCAAGTGCAAGGCTTAGCTTTTAACACCACAGCTTCCAACACTGATCTAAAGCATGGAGCCTGTACTCTCATTGATAATGGAATTGCCACCAATGGATGAAAGTTGATTTCGGTAGCATGTCGTCACCACATCTTTGAGGTCATTCTCACAGATGTATTTACCAAGGCCCTTGGTCCATCGTGTGGTCCCGATGTTGGATTGTTTAAAAGATTTCAAACCTTCATCTGAAGACAGCTATGTTTGCTACTGGAGAGAAGGATGAGGAGGTGCTGATCCTTTTCAACTGCGCATTGAAAGCTCTCACTGGTATGCAACATGTCTAATGTTTCAACATACATAACTGTTTATTATCAATTCAGTGTGCTGAATCCAAAAATCACATCCATTTTTTCTCATCACATACAGTTTTCTGGCAAATACCTATCGCCCATTTTGTATGGGTGGTAATAGACATACACCCAATTATACAATATATGTGATTTATTCATTATATTTATATGCAGATACCATATATATATATATATACTGTATATCTCTATATATATCCCCGCAAGGGGGTTCTAAGCTCGTGCTCTTGAGTGCTCTTTGTGCTCGTTTGTACGTGCTTGTTCCTGGAGGTTTCACGTGCGCCCTCCCGGCCCTAGCACCCAAGGATGATGGGGCTCGACCCTGCAGTCCTTGTCATCCTTGGTCTTTTTCCACTTCGACTGTCCCCTCCACCCTTTCTTTTTCCTCTGTCTTTCCTCTCACTTTTTCTTTGTTTTTCTGCCGAGATATGCCCTTTTAAATAGAGGCGAATCGGTTCTTCCCGAACTTAAAAAAAAAAAAAATCTTCTCTTCTTCTTCTTCTTCTTCTTCTTCTTCTTCTTTCTTCTCTATATATATAAAAGAGGAAGTTTGTTTACTGTTTAGTTGTTCGCTATAGAAAACCAAACGGTTGAACTTACAAATTTTAAAATAACTTCATAATAACTAGTTTTTTACAAGGAATCTAATGGTGCTATTTATTTTGTATTTGGTGTAGTATTTAATGACGAAATTGACAATTAATGATTATTGCGTCATTTTTTTGTAATACATTTTTTTGTAATAAACATACAAAACATAAAATAGAAATTTTTAAAGAATTTAGTGAAAATCTGGCATTCGTAAACTTTGTGGAGCAAATATTCCAGCGGAGCAACATAAAATAGAAATTTTTAAAGAATTTAGTGAAAATCTGGCATTCGTAAACTTTGCGGAGCAAATATTCCAGCGGAGCAAATTTTCCAGGACAGTGCTAAATGGTTTCATAAGTGATTTAGTAACTTTGTGAATTGCAAATTATTGTTTAGTGATACAGGTGATTATGCCACCCAAGAAACGCCCTTTATATGGAAAGTCTTCTGCCGCTAAAAGAATTTAAGCACAAAGAGCAGCTGAAACAGAAGAAGAACGCAATCAAAGACTTCAAGCACAAGCTGCAAGACAGGCTGCTCAAATACAGGAAGAGACTTTGGAACAACGTAAAGCTAGACTTCGAGCTCAAGCTGAAAGGCAGGCTACTCAAAGACAGCAAGAAACTGTTGAACAGCACCAAGCCAGAGTTCAGGCAGAATCATCAAGGCAAGCTGGATATAGACAACAAGAAACTTCTGAACAACGTCAAACCAGACTTCAAGCACAACAATTAAGACAAATAACTTACAGAGAGCAAGAAACAGAGGAGCAACATGATGTACGACTTCAGGCTCAAAGAACAAGACAAGCTCAAACACGATCTCGAGCCTTCAATGCTTGGCAGTGGAATTTAAGTGCTTTTAACTATAATCCACAATATAATTATGCATCTGACAAAGTGGTTATTATTGGATCAATGTCTAAAATATGTGATAAATGTGGTGCTAAAAAGTGGGATAAAGAATCACCAGGAATGTGTTGTACCAATGGAAAAGTTCAATTACTTGCGCTTTCGGAACCTCCAGAACCTTTGAAAACTCTACTTACAGGCACTACATCTGAATCTAAACACTTCTTACAAAATATTCAAGCATACAATTCTGTATTTCAAATGACCTCATTTGGAGCTAATATCATTATTGAAGGAGGATTCATGCCTCCATTTAAAGTTCAGGTCAAGTATATCACAGAATAAGTTCACTACAACCATTACCTCATGACGAACCAAGGTATCTTCAATTGTACTTTGTTGGAGATTTGCAACATCAAGCACAAAATAGATACAATAGAAACCCAGCAACAAGATTGGAACTAATTGTTGAACTTCAAGACATGCTTCATGCTTCAAATAATTACATTCAAAGTTTTAAATATGCTCTAGAAAATGTACCTGCTACAGAATACAAAATCATCATTGATGCCGACAAGAGACCTCCTACTGAACATGCTAGACGATTTAATCTCCCAGAATGCAATGAAGTTGCTGTGATCATTACTGGTCAAGAACATGACAAAAGAGACATTGTGCTTAAAAGTCGAGACAATACTCTGCAATTCATCAATGAAACCCATAGATCTTATGATGCTTTGCAATATCCTTTACTCTTTGTCTATGGAGAAGATGGATATCACTTTGGAATTCTCCAAGCAGGTGTACATTCTAGCAAAACAGTTTCCTGCATGGACTTCTATGCTTACAGATTTATGGTTCACAGTAATTCACTAGATCATCTTCTGTTGGCTAGAAACCTTTTTCATCAATTTGCTGTTGATATGTATGCAAAAATAGAAGCAGAAAGATTATGTTACATTAGAACTCATCAGAGAGAATTAAGATGTGATTCATATATACATCTAAGAGATGGCATCAACAATGATGTAGCTGGAGGAGAGCTTGGCCAACTTTGCATTCTTCCGTCAACTTTTACAGGCAGCCCACGTTACATGCATGAAAGAACTCAAGATGCAATGACATATGTTCGCACTTATGGTCGACCTGCCCTATTTATAACATTTACATGCAATGCTAAATGGAAGGAAATTCAGGATGAGTTACTACCTGGACAAACATACATTCACAGACATGACCTCACAGCCAGAGTGTTTCGCTTAAAATTATTAAAACTGATGGATTTAATGACAAAATCCAACATTTTTGGCCCAGTTAGATGCCACATGTACACTGTTGAATGACAAAAAAGAGGATTGCCTCATGCTCATATTTTGATTTGGCTGACCAACAAAATTCAAGCTAATCAAATTGATTATGTTATCTCAGCTGAACTTCCAGACCCTAACACAGACAAAAACCTCTTTGAAATAGTTCAAACTCAAATGGTGCATGGTCCATGTGGTTCTCTAAATTTCAATTCACCTTGCATGAAAGAAAATAAATGTACAAAACGTTACCCAAAACCATTTTTAAAAGACACTCAAACAGGAGAAGATGGTTATCCTTCATATCACAGAAGAAAACCTGATGATGGAGGCTTTACAACGAGAATTAAACAAAATGAAATTGATAATAGATGGATAGTTCCTTACTGCCCTCTCTTGACTAAAACTTTTAATGCTCATATTAATGTAGAATTTTGTAATTCTGTCAAGTCTATCAAGTATGTGTGCAAGTATGTTAACAAGGGATCCGATGCAGCTATGTTTGCTCTACAACAACAAAATGTACCTGATGAAGTGACTAACTATCAACAAGGTCGTTACTTAAGCAGCAATGAAGCCTTTTGGAGAATTTTTAGCTTTCCCTTTCATGGAAGATATCCTGCAGTACAGCAATTAGCAGTTCATTTAGAAAATGGACAAAGAGTTTATTTTACTAATGAAACAGCTGCCCATCAAGCTCTTGCTCCTAGAGATACTACTCTTACAGCTTTTTTTAAACTATGTCAAGAAGATGTGTTTGCTCAAACTTTATTGTATCGTCAGTTACCGTCTTATTACACATGGAACAACAAAAAATGGAGTAGAAGAAAGAGAGGAAGCGAAGTTGAAGGTCATCCAGATGTAAGATTTGACAGTGCTTTAGGCAGAGTTTACACTGTTCATCCCAGCCAGCATGAGTGTTTCTTTTTAAGAATGTTGCTGCATGAAGTTAAAGGGCCTAGATCTTTTGATGATCTTAGAACAGTTGATGGTCATGTTTGTGAGACATTTAGAGAGGCATGCTACAAACGTGGAATGCTAGAAGATGATAGTCAATGGGATGCCACCTTAAGAGAAGCAGCCATATACCAATCCCCAAAGCGGCTAAGAGATTTATTTGCAATTCTGCTAAAAACCTGTGATGTGGGCAACCCTTTAGAATTATGGAACAAATACAAAGATGATTTGGCACAAGATTATAAGCACCAAGCACAACTTGCCAACCCGCATATTGACGTTGTTTACACAGATGAAATCTACAACAGAGCCTTAATTGACATAGAAGATAAAATAGCATCAATGGATGGACAACAAATACCTTCATTTGGCCTCCCACAACCAATAGAACAGAAGTCAACAATTTAGCTACAGAGCTTATAAGAGAAACATCATATGATATCAACTACTTAACTGAATATGTAAATGAAAATGAGCCCAAGTTGTTGCCTGATCAGAGAACTGCTTATTCAACTATAATGAATAGTATCTCTCAGCAGAATGGAGGCATCTACTTTTTGGATGCTCCTGGTGGTACTGGATAAACATTTTCACAAATTTATTACTGGCCAAAGTTCGCAAGCAAAATAAAATTGCTGTAGCAGTAGCATCTTCTGGTATAGCTGCTACACTGTTGCCTGGAGGTCGCACAGCTCATTCTGCATTCAAACTTCCTTTGGATTTAGCTACTAATGATGAAGCTGTTTGTAAAATTACTAAAAATTCTGGCATGGGAGAGGTTTTTAAAAGATGTGAACTTATAGTCTGGGATGAATGTACAATGGCCCATAAAAAAGCATTGGAGGCCCTGAACAAAACTCTACAAGATGTGAGAAACCACAAGACATTGATGGGCGGTGTAACTGTTGTCTTATCAGGAGATTTTCGCCAGACTCGCCAGTTATACCTAAGGGAACAAAAGCTGATGAAATTCGAGCATGCCTTAAATCTTCCTGTTTGTGGCACAATGTTAAAACCTTGAAGCTTACAACTAACATGCGAGCAAGAATTTATGGTGATAGCAATTCAGGTCTATTTGCTCAGAACTTGCTACAGCTTGGCGAAGGAAAAGTTCCTGTGGACTCTGACAACAAAGTCATTATATCTACAATCAGCGCAGTGGTCCAAAGTGTTAATGAATTAACAGAAAAAGTATTTACTAACTTTAGTTAGCACCAAAGACTTTACTTGGCTGTGAAAGAGCAATATTGGCACCGAAAAATGTGACAGTTAATTCTATCAACCAACAACTACTCCAAAATATTCCAGGGGATCCTTATATTTACAAATCAATTGATACAGTTATCGATCAAAATGAAGTTGTCAACTATCCAACGGAGTTTCTAAATTCTTTGGAATTTCCAGGATTGCCTCCTCACCAACTACAACTTAAAGTTGGAGCTCCTATAATGCTTCTACGAAATTTAGATCAGCCTAAGCTCTGCAATGGTACCAGATTAATAATAAAGGCATTACAGCCTCATGTCATTGAAGCACAAATTCAAACTGGTTGTGGCAAGGGTGAAGATACTTTTATTCCTAGGATACCTCTAATAACATCAGAGATGCAGTTTCAGTTTAGGCGCTTACAATTTCCAGTAAGATTAAGTTTTGCCATGTCGATCAACAAATCACAGGGACAAACAGTGAAAGTTGTTGGGCTACAATTACAAGAAGACTGCTTCTCTCATGGTCAACTGTATGTAGGATGCTCTAGAGTAGGAACAGCTAACAATCTTTCTGTATACTCTCCTTTTGGAAAAACATGCAATGTTGTATATAAAGAAGTATTGTAAATTCTAATTTCAAATAAAGCTTTGTTTGATTAAATGTTTTTTTATTTCTCGCATCACAGCTTTTGTCTACTTACTGAATAATTTGCTGAAAAAAATACTGATCTATACATTTCAAATCTAAATTTTCACCCGTGCAACGCCGGGTAACTCAGCTAGTATATATATAAAATAACCAGGCTACTGATACAAAAAGAAATCATAATGATCTCACTATATTAATTCCAAACGTTTAGTGAGTGAGGAACAAGGAGAAAGGTTCCACGAGGATATCAAGACTATGGAAAAAAGATACTAAGGAAGGTGGGATGTCAACATATATAATGGCAGACTACTGCTGGTCTCTGAAACGGGAAGGCTCGGAAGAAATGCAGCACAAGAAGCGAGCAAAAAACGACGATTTTCTACTACTCCTACTCCTATTCCTACTGATCAATCATGATTGATCTATTACACTCCCCCAACAAAAAAAACATTTTTGCTGCTGATTTAATTCTAAGACCTGTTTTTGGATAATATTGATGTGCTGATTTAAAAAATCACCTTAGATTTTGTCCATCACATCAGGTTTTCGTGCAATGCAATATGCCTATTTTGGGTGATCCATGAAGGGCGCTTATCAAAATTGATGATTTTTGAGACCTGTTAACAGCTGTTTTGCTGTTAAAATTTTATCTGTGGAATACGAAAATCTGTGCATTAAATCTAAAGGTCATGTACAGCATATTAAAATCTTGGGTATCTGTAATTTCCCCAGGTGTGAGCGTGACGTCATGATCCAAAAAGTCTGAAAATTATAAAGATCTTGTAAAGGATTTACTTGTAAACTTTCAGCAGTTGGGTTGCAACATGAGCATTAAAGTTCACTATCTGAACAGTCATCTGGATAAATTTTTAGAAAATCTTGGTGATGTTAGTGAAGAGCAAGGTGAAAGGTTCCACCAAGATATCAAAGTGATGGAAGAACGATACCAAGGAAGATGGGATACCCATATGATGGCTGACTACTGCTGGAGCCTGCAAAGAGATTGTCTTCACATCTCTCATTCTAGGAAGTCCTATAAGAGAAAATTTATCAGCACTGAAAAGTAAGAAAACAAGAAAAAGACAATGTTAAGAAAACTGGTCCCGTGCTTGCTTTAATATGGATTCATTTTTTGCTTATTTAAACACTTTTAATCACTTTATGTGTCAATATTACCATTGTACAGGGTGTCCCTAAAGTCTGGACACATAGGAAATATCACTAACTATAACTAACTATATGTTATTATTATTATTATTATTATTATTATTATTATCTTAAATTCATGCAACTGAGGCCTAAGGTAGGCCCACATCGAATCAGCAACCCTGAGGTAGGACCAAATAGGACCTCCAAGTCCATAACTTATGGACTTGGAGGTCCATAACTTATGGACTTGGAGGTCCTATTTGGTCCTACCTCAGGGTTGCTGATTCGATGTGGGCCTACCTTAGGCCTCAGTTGCATGAATTTAAGATAATAATAATAATAATAATAATAATAATAATAACATATAGTTAGTTATAGTTAGTGATATTTCCTATGTGTCCAGACTTTAGGGACACCCTGTATATTAAAGTTCACTCCCTGCACAATTGTTTACTTTTCCATGCTGATTCTGAGTATGTAAAAACTTATTTTTTGAAAAGAAAAAAAATTGGGCATAACCCTGCCAAAATGCGATATCTCCAAAATATCCGTATTTGATTGCTCGAAAACCTGACGTGATAGGCAAAAACTAAGGTGATTTTTGAAATCACAGCACCAAAGTTACCTAAAAACAGGTGTTAGAATTAAATCAGCAAAATTGGTGTTGGGCAGTGTTATGTATCAATTAGTATCAAAGATGAATTTACTTTGAAATGTATTGTCTTTGTATTTCTTATAATTTTGTACTCTTGGAAATTTAGTTGTTTAATGAATATATCTGACTTATATTTTGTGAAAAACCCTGACGTGATACATAAAATTGGTTGTGAAATTTGAAATCAACATGGCAAAATTGTATAAGATCACGTAAATGAAATAAAACATCTCGTACTTCGGTTTGAAATGCAGGCATTTCATTTTGAATCAATCATTTCGAAACGAAATTATTGCCTACCTACAAGAAACTTTTCTCTCTAAATCCAAACCAAGAAGGACTACACTGAGTTGCTTCACTTGTGCCTCATCTTCCTGGTGGGGAGTATCTTCTTAGTTCGGGACTGTGGCTTTCAGGGCACCGGAAGCCTTTCATCATGCGCGGTGGATGGTCAAGGCCGTTTACGCGTTGAAGCTCTTTCTTTTCAGTCGTCAGATGGCACTCACAAGTCGAGAAGTACACAGAATCACCAAACTGAATCTCTTTTTGTCCATTGCATGCGCCAAGTTTTGGAATGAAGCTCCTCTGGCTGTTAGAATCCCGATGAATGACCCTGACGCTTATGTCACAGCTAATGTCGTACCCGCACCGTGATTTAGCAGATGTAGCACTCAATGCATTGAAGAGACATTTATGGTATATGACAGGGCTGGGTTTCTTCGACCCACGAGTGAATGACGACATCAAGCGTGCCATGGTCAGGAACCTGTCACTCCCTGCACGACCCAAAGATCTGCGACATGTGGAAGGAAAGAACCTCGTTGATAAACGCACCTTGAGTCGTTCATTACAGGACGGTCAAAGAATGTTTTCAATCTTCTTTTGAAAGATAGCGCGAGAGCAGCGGAGACTCTCCTTTCAAAAGATCCGGTGGTTTGGTCGTTGGACCCTGTTTCTGGAATGCAAGAGGTGTACTGAGGGTCTTTGTGTCATCATTGACTGTGCCGAGAGAGACATTGCTGTGGCACAGCAACCAGGACCAATAATCAAGCGTTGCATTACTAGAATCTTGTGTTTGCTAATGGCTCTCTGTTATGTTCTGTAACTTCTGTTCATTGTTTCCAAATGGTATCTGCGCAACTCTGCAATATAATGTTTCATTTTTATCATTATAAATTTTCAATAACCTAGGTTTTTCCTTCTCCATATGTCTTAACGAAAGGATTACAAAATATCTAACATATCCTCCCTATATGTGTCTGTTTATCAGTTGAGATTTATTAGCGATATACTTGCACCACCCTTTGCTAACCGGATTCATAACAAATTTGTTGTTTACCTTCCTTAGGACATGTGTAATACCGGCGAATATCGCGTCTTTGAATCATGACATTTTTTAATTGTAAAAAGTTTGTGTATTTGGCATTTGGAAGGTCGACGTTTTAAGGTCGACGCTTGGAGAGTGATCTTGTTAACGTTGAATTCACTTTTGTGAGTTTATAACGCCAATTAGGGCTCTAAAGCTATGAAATTTCCGCCCAGCAAATATTGAGATGATTCATATATAGAATTCTAGAAAACTTCTGACAAGAGGTCTTCTGGATTTCTTTCTGAAAGCGCTCCCTGAATGGGCGATTTGAAATAATTATCAACTCAAATAGGGAATATATTAAGAACTCTTGCAGAACCCTCATATTTTCATATAACGGTTTCCGTGCAAAGCATTATTTAACACTGAACATTACAATGACTTTAACTCCTCTTTCTTAATACGCCTTCCAAATACCATTTTGAAAGCTCTTCTTGCGCACGGAAAATGAAGCATTTTATATCTCAAGTAAGGCTTTATACTAAAACTTTTTGAAAACACTTTTATGCATTTATTTACATCTGAAAATGGGATTCTAGAATATTTGAATATTAGGCGCCATCGATTAAAGGAAATGTCACTGAAATCCCCTTTGATTTAATTTTCATTTATACGTAGTATGCTATGAGGCGCAATTTAATCCTTATCAGTTAACTCAGATCTTCATGTTGACAGTATCTTAGTCTTAACACTAAATATATTCCAAATACAGTATAATATAATTTAGCCTTACGTGGGATTCGAACACTCTTCTCTGAAAATTCAGTTTTTAGAAGTTGCAACGTTACATACTCGGCCACAAGTCGTCGAAGCAAGGACAAATATTTTGTATACTCTTTCGGATTATTTTATTATTGTATTTACGTTAATGCTTGCAAGCGTCTGTTAGCTCAATGGGTAAACACCGTTTCCCTATGAGGGAAGTGAAAACACTGAGGTGGGGGATTCGAATTCCGCTGATGCTAGTAATAATAGTAATATAAAAGTTAGAGCAATGTGCTCAAACCACATTTCAGATTTTCAATGAAAATAACTATAAGGGAAGTGAACACACTGAGGGGGGGGTTCGAATTCCGCTAATGCTGGTAATAATAGTAATATAAAAGTTAGAGCAATGTGCCACATCAGTTGGCCTGAGTGCTGTGTCTGTTTCTGGCCCTTTTAATTGACGGTTATTACCTTAATGCTTGCGTATACTGTATATCTTACTGTAGTAGAAAAGCCCCGTTCATACCTTTCAACAAATATTTAAAGATTCACATTTGAAATAAGAATAGTAACAATAATAATATTTACGAGTACTGTACACCAATTCCATTATAAATTTCAACCGACATGCGGTAATTATATTTTCCAATTGCCCTCAATATACGTACAAAGATCATTTCGTTACTTACGTTTTTCTTAATTCTGAATAAGTTTCCATTGATTATGCAGTCGTGAGGAAAATTTAAACTTTTTTAGCGATGTAAAAGGTTTTTAAGCAACGTATCCTTTACTATATAAAGCTGTAAGAAAATTTTACTTGACACTTGTGAACGAAATCCAAGAAAAGCATTTTTCTCTTTAGTTAGAAGTCTTTTCTTTATAAAGCATTAGTTAAGGTTACTCAAAACCATTAAAAGGCAGTTTTTATGCTTTGATCATGTCTGATGTATAGGATTTGCACATTACACGAGCAAAATCGAATTTCATAATGTTGACATTCAACTTATTCGAGTATATAGATTTCAGATTTCAAACCACATTTCAGATTTTCAATGAAAATAACTAACCTAACCTAACCAGATCTAACCAAACCTAGCGTAACCTAACGGGATATAATGTAACTTAACCCAACCTAACCCAACTTAACCTGATCTAATTTAAACTAATTTTTTAGTATCGACACGCAGGCAGGGCCGTAGCTCAGGGAGCGCTTTCAGAAAGAAATCCAGAAGACCTCTTGCCAGAAGCTTTCTAGAATTCTATATATAAATCATTTCGAAATTTTTAGCCTCCCCTAAGCCCTAAATATAGATTAACTAAAATAAAGTACCAAATAGTTTTAGAATTATAATTCAGTTTTGTAATTGTCTAATTCACCTGGTCCAATAAATGCGTGTATATATATATATATATATATATATATATATATATATATATATATATATGATGAATAAAACCACGAAGGAAAGGAAACACAAAAAGGTGGTCAAGCGCTTTCGTCTAATGACATCCTCAGGAACACTGAAGTACATAAAAGGTTACGGCCTATATATAGGTTACAGAAAGAAAAAGAAATAAATAAATAACATACATACACACAAACATATGTATATATACATCAATACATATCTACACACATACATATATATATATATATGCAATAAACGGAGAAGTAAAAATTAAAATTAAAAATTAAAAATTAGAGGATTAACAAAGAGGCATACAGATTTGTAAGGAAAAATATCGATTTTTAGCACAAGATCAAATGAATTATAAAAATACAAATTTATACTGGAAACCTGCCCGGGTTTTAACACTTTGCCTTTTAGAGTCAAGTTTCGATATATATAAAAATAAAATGAAGATTAACAGTTAATAAAGTAGCATACAAGTTTACCAAAGATTTAGCGTCCTACCCTTTTTATCTAAATTTGTTCTGAAGGAATTCAAAACAACAGGATCGAGTTGAAAAAGACCTTTGCTTATGTTGAAGTTATTTGAAAGTTGGATAATGGCAGATTCAAGAATATTTCTATTAACAATGTTGCTAGAATGAAATAAAACTGAAGCATTATTCCAATCAATACAGTGGGATAACTCTGACAAATGGACAAAAAGAGCACTGGACAACTGTCCTGTTCTAACGGAATATTGATGCTTTTATACGTGTGTGCAAATCCTTTCCCGTCTGACCTATGTAAAAGGAATCACATTGTTTACACCCAATTTTATAGATAATGCCTGAATTATTGGTAGGGCTATTTTTTACTATGATATTTTTCACAATATTGTTATATGAAAATACTACATTAATATCCAAAAGTTTAAGTACATTAGCAATGCCTAAAAAGCCCGGGAAAAATGGAAGTACTAAAATATTTTTTGACAAAGTACGAGTGTTATTATTGACACGATAGAAAGTTCGTTTTGCCTAGTTGAGACAAGATTCCATAAAACGCAGATGGGTAACACAGATCACATCCAATACCGTTGATTTTTTCCAATTCAGCATCGATGTATTCCGGACTGGCGATCCTAAGGGCGCGGAAAACATTGATGAAAAAATGGCCTTCTTAGTGGGGGTGTCATGTCCCGAGTAAAAGTGTACGTAGGACAAATTGTTTGTTGTTTTCCGATAGATACTAAACTTAAAACCTGGGCTTTCCCTATGTACACGCACATCCAAAAATGGGATTGAATTGTCTTGTTCCACTTCTAAAGTAAACTTAATGGAGGGGACTTGATCGTTTAACTGAAGGAGGAAGTTATCCAAGTCACGATTCATGGGCCAGATACACAAAATATCGTCGACGTAACCGCAACCAAGGGATGCCAACCCAGGATTCTCGGAATGTAAGTAATTTCGAAAAACTCCATATAAATATTGAGAGGAGGGGCGATAAGGGTTGCCCATGGCCATCCCAAACACTTGTTGATAATACTCGTTATTGAATGTGAATTTACAGTCTTTGATGCAAAGCTTAATAAGTTCCAAAACAATGTGTGAAGGTAGTGGCAGGTCATACTTATGTAATTCTTGGGAGAGAAAGTGAAGCATATCATCAATCGGCACTTTTGTAAACAATGAACAAACGTCAAAACTGATCAATCTATCGTTAGTTTCAGTACGTGCATTATTCAGTTTTTCAGTAAGATCCATGGAATTTTTTACATGTGAGTCAGAGATAGTTCCGAGAATGGTGGACAAGACTTTGACAAGCCATTTGGAGAGTTTATAAGTAATAGAGCCCACCGAGCTAATAATAGGGCGCATAGGGTTGCCAGGTTTGTGGGTTTTAATAAGACCGTAAAGGTAGGGCAGAGAAGGTGAAGTGGACATGAAAAGCGGAATTAAGTCCTTATGATCTTTGAGAATGCGTTTCAAGCCACTATTAAATGATTTGATGACGTCATCCTGCGGGTTCTTCCTAAGTTTGCTGTATGTGGCGGGGTCCTGGAGAAGCTCGTTCATCTTTCCGATGTAGTCCACTTTGTCCATAATAACTATGGTGTTAGCCTTGTCTGCTTTAGTAATATGGAGCTCCCCATCTTTTTTTAATTGTGAGAGGCCATCGCGAAAACGTTTAGGAAAGTTATCTTTGTAATTACCATTCGCCGCACTATAAACGAGGCCTTTAACTATGTTAAACAAATACTGAGGGAGATTACACTGTTTTTCAAAACACGCGAGACTGTCCGGAATACATCGATGCCGAATTGGAAAAAATCAACGGTATTGGAAGTGATCTGTGTTACCCATCTGCGTTTATGGAATCTTGTCTCAACAAGGCAAAACGAACTTTCTATCGTGTCAATAATAACACTCGTACTTTGTCAAAAAATATTTTAGTACTTCCATTTTTCCCGGGCTTTTTAGGGATTGCTAATGTATTTAAACTTTTGGATATTAATGTAGTATTTTCATATAACAATATTGTGAAAAATATCATAGTAAGAAATAGCCCTACCAATAATTCAGGCATTATCTATAAATTGGGTGTAAACAATGTGATTCCTTTTACATAGGTCAGACGGGAAAGGATTTGCACACACGTATAAAACAGCATCAATATTCCGTTAGAACAGGACAGTTGTCCAGTGCTCTTTTTGTCCATTTGTCAGAGTTATCCCACTGTATTGATTGGAATAATGCTTCAGTTTTATTTCATTCTAGCAACATTGTTAATAGAAATATTCTTGAGTCTGCCATTATCCAACTTTCAAATAACTTCAACATAAGCAAAGGTCTTTTTCAACTCGATCCTGTTGTTTTGAATTTTCAAAACAAATTTAGATAAAAAGGGTAGGACGCTAAATCTTTGGTAAACTTGTATGCTACTTTATTAACTTTTAATCTCCATTTTATTTTTATATATATCGAAACTTGACTCTAAAAGGCAGTGTTAAAACCCGGGCAGATTTCCAGTATAAATTTGTATTTTTATAATTCATTTGATCTTGTGCTAAAAATCGATATTTTTCCTTACAAATCTGTATGCCTCTTTGTTAATCCTCTAATTTTTAATTTTTAATTTTTATTTTTACTTCTCCGTTTATTGCATATATATATATATATATATATAATATAATATATATATATTATATATATAACGTATGTGTGTAGATGTAGTGTATATATATATATATGTATATATGTTTGTGTGTATGTATTTTATTTATTTATTTTTTTTTTCTTTCTGTAACCTATATATAGGCCGTAACCTTTTATGTACTTCAGTGTTCCTGAGGATGTCATTAGACGAAAGCGCTTGAGCACCTTTTTGTGTTTCCTTTCCTTCGTGGTTTTATTCATCATCAATATTTTTCACGTGTTATTTCGTGAAATAATTTTCATATAATGAACACCACGCGTTCCTTCTTTGCTGTTCCCTCTCTTGTCTCCGTTTGTGTCCGTGTTTTTTTCTACATTAATGAAGGGGCATGCAATTCGTATCCGACGAAAGTTTCTTACTAACTGTCTAGAGAGGAGCAAGTTCTTCCCAAATCCCTGCTTCCGATTCGCCTCAGACAAATTGACGACCATCCGTTCAACAACTTCAGCAGATTAATTTTAAAGAAACATATTGAAGTCACCAGACAAAATGAGTGGTCCGCCTTCAAAAATTTAAACATCGCCAAACATAATTTTGTAACCGTTATTCCCCAACCGTGGATCCAACCTTTGTTTGATGAAATTTACAACGAGTTGCGTCGGAGAACTACTTCACTTCGTAACATTTTGGATCGGAAAATTAAAAGTCTCATTCGAAATAGTCAGTGGAGTAAAAAAGCAAGCTCAAAGTGTGTTCTGAACCTTTCTTCGAAAAACATTAGTGACGATGCAAAAGTGCCCTTGGATATGGTATGTCCTTTTTTATTGTTAAAAAACCTTCGCTTTACAAATTTGTTACAGTCTCGCGTGTTTTGAAAACAGTGTAATCTCCCTCAGTATTTGTTTAACATAGTTAAAGGCCTCGTTTATAGTGCGGCGAATGGTAATTACGAGATAACTTTCCTAACGTTTTCGCGATGGCCTCTCACAATTAAAAAAAGATGGGGAGCTCCATATTACTAAAGCAGACAAGGCTAACACCATAGTTATTATGGACAAAGTGGACTACATCGGAAAGATGAACGAGCTTCTCCAGGACCCGCCACATACAGAAACTTAGGAAGAACCCGCAGGATGACGTCATCAAATCATTTAATAGTGGCTTGAAACGCATTCTCAAAGATCATAAGGACTTAATTCCGCTTTTCATGTCCACTTCACCTTCTCTGCCCTACCTTTACGGTCTTATTAAAACCCACAAACCTGGCAACCCTATGCGCCCTATTATTAGCTCGGTGGGCTCTATTACTTATAACTCTCCAAATGGCTTGTCAAAGTCTTGTCCCCCATTCTCGGAACTATCTCTGATTCACATGTAAAAAATTCCATGGATCTTACTGAAAAATTGAATAATGCACGTACTGAAACTAACGATAGATTGATCAGTTTTGACGTTTGTTCATTGTTTACAAAAGTGCCGATTGATGATATGCTTCACTTTCTCTCCCAAGAATTACATAAGTATGACCTGCCACTACCTTCACACATTGTTTTGGAACTTATTAAGCTTTGCATCAAAGACTGTAAATTCACTTTCAATAACGAGTATTATCAACAAGTGTTTGGGATGGCCATGGGCAACCCCTTATCGCCCCTCCTCTCCAATATTTATATGGAGTTTTTCGAAATTACTTACATTCCGAGAATCCTGGGGGTTGGCATCCCTTGGTTGCGGTACGTCGACGATATTTTGTGTATCTGGCCCATGAATCGTGACTTGGATAACTTCCTCCTTCAGTTAAATGATCAAGTCCCCTCCATTAAGTTTACTTTAGAAGTGGAACAAGACAATTCAATCCCATTTTTGGATGTGCGTGTACATAGGGAAAGCCCAGGTTTTAAGTTTAGTATCTATCGGAAAACAACAAACAATTTGTCCTACGTACACTTTTACTCGGGACATGACACCCCCACTAAGAAGGCCATTTTTTCATCAATGTTTCTCCGCGCCCTTAGGATCGCCAGTCCGGAATACATCGATGCCGAATTGGAAAAAATCAACGGTATTGGAAGTGATCTGTGTTACCCATCTGCGTTTATGGAATCTTGTCTCAACAAGGCAAAACGAACTTTCTATCGTGTCAATAATAACACTCGTACTTTGTCAAAAAATATTTTAGTACTTCCATTTTTCCCGGGCTTTTTAGGGATTGCTAATGTATTTAAACTTTTGGATATTAATGTAGTATTTTCATATAACAATATTGTGAAAAATATCATAGTAAGAAATAGCCCTACCAATAATTCAGGCATTATCTATAAAATTGGGTGTAAACAATGTGATTCCTTTTACATAGGTCAGACGGGAAAGGATTTGCACACACGTATAAAACAGCATCAATATTCCGTTAGAACAGGACAGTTGTCCAGTGCTCTTTTTGTCCATTTGTCAGAGTTATCCCACTGTATTGATTGGAATAATGCTTCAGTTTTATTTCATTCTAGCAACATTGTTAATAGAAATATTCTTGAGTCTGCCATTATCCAACTTTCAAATAACTTCAACATAAGCAAAGGTCTTTTTCAACTCGATCCTGTTTTGAATTCCTTCAAAACAAATTTAGATAAAAAGGGTAGGACGCTAAATCTTTGGTAAACTTGTATGCTACTTTATTAACTTTTAATCTCCATTTTATTTTTATATATATCGAAACTTGACTCTAAAAGGCAGTGTTAAAACCCGGGCAGATTTCCAGTATAAATTTGTATTTTTATAATTCATTTGATCTTGTGCTAAAAATCGATATTTTTCCTTACAAATCTGTATGCCTCTTTGTTAATCCTCTAATTTTTAATTTTTAATTTTTATTTTTACTTCTCCGTTTATTGCATATATATATATATATATATATATATAATATATATATATATATATATATATATATATATATACGTATGTGTGTAGATATGTATGTGTATATATATATATATGTATATATGTTTGTGTGTATGTATGTTATTTATTTATTTTTTTTTTCTTTCTGTAACCTATATATAGGCCGTAACCTTTTATGTACTTCAGTGTTCCTGAGGATGTCATTAGACGAAAGCGCTTGAGCACCTTTTTGTGTTTCCTTTCCTTCGTGGTTTTATTCATCATCAATATTTTTCACGTGTTACTTTCGTGAAATAATTTTCATATAATGAACACCACGCGTTCCTTCGGCTTGCTGTTCCCTCTCTTGTCTCCGTTTGTGTCCGTGTTTTCTTCTACATTAATGAAGGGGCATGCAATTCGTATCCGACGAAAGTTTCTTACTAACTGTCTAGAGGAGCAAGTTCTTCCCAAATCCCTGCTTCCGATTCGCCTCAGACAAATTGACGACCATCCGTTCAACAACTTCAGCAGATTAATTTTAAAGAAACATATTGAAGTCACCAGACAAAATGAGTGGTCCGCCTTCAAAAATTTAAACATCGCCAAACATAATTTTGTAACCGTTATTCCCCAACCGTGGATCCAACCTTTGTTTGATGAAATTTACAACGAGTTGCGTCGGAGAACTATTTCACTTCGTAACATTTTGGATCGGAAAATTAAAAGTCTCATTCGAAATAGTCAGTGGAGTAAAAAAGCAAGCTCAAAGTGTGTTCTGAACCTTTCTTCGAAAAACATTAGTGACGATGCAAAAAGTGCCCTTGGATATGGTATGTCCTTTTTTATTGTTAAAAAACCTTCGGCTTTACAAATTTGTTACAGTCTCGCGTGTTTTGAAAAACAGTGTAATCTCCCTCAGTATTTGTTTAACATAGTTAAAGGCCTCGTTTATAGTGCGGCGAATGGTAATTACGAAGATAACTTTCCTAAACGTTTTCGCGATGGCCTCTCACAATTAAAAAAAGATGGGGAGCTCCATATTACTAAAGCAGACAAGGCTAACACCATAGTTATTATGGACAAAGTGGACTACATCGGAAAGATGAACGAGCTTCTCCAGGACCCCGCCACATACAGCAAACTTAGGAAGAACCCGCAGGATGACGTCATCAAATCATTTAATAGTGGCTTGAAACGCATTCTCAAAGATCATAAGGACTTAATTCCGCTTTTCATGTCCACTTCACCTTCTCTGCCCTACCTTTACGGTCTTATTAAAACCCACAAACCTGGCAACCCTATGCGCCCTATTATTAGCTCGGTGGGCTCTATTACTTATAAACTCTCCAAATGGCTTGTCAAAGTCTTGTCCCCCATTCTCGGAACTATCTCTGATTCACATGTAAAAAATTCCATGGATCTTACTGAAAAATTGAATAATGCACGTACTGAAACTAACGATAGATTGATCAGTTTTGACGTTTGTTCATTGTTTACAAAAGTGCCGATTGATGATATGCTTCACTTTCTCTCCCAAGAATTACATAAGTATGACCTGCCACTACCTTCACACATTGTTTTGGAACTTATTAAGCTTTGCATCAAAGACTGTAAATTCACTTTCAATAACGAGTATTATCAACAAGTGTTTGGGATGGCCATGGGCAACCCCTTATCGCCCCTCCTCTCCAATATTTATATGGAGTTTTTCGAAATTACTTACATTCCGAGAATCCTGGGGGTTGGCATCCCTTGGTTGCGGTACGTCGACGATATTTTGTGTATCTGGCCCATGAATCGTGACTTGGATAACTTCCTCCTTCAGTTAAATGATCAAGTCCCCTCCATTAAGTTTACTTTAGAAGTGGAACAAGACAATTCAATCCCATTTTTGGATGTGCGTGTACATAGGGAAAGCCCAGGTTTTAAGTTTAGTATCTATCGGAAAACAACAAACAATTTGTCCTACGTACACTTTTACTCGGGACATGACACCCCCACTAAGAAGGCCATTTTTTCATCAATGTTTCTCCGCGCCCTTAGGATCGCCAGTCCGGAATACATCGATGCCGAATTGGAAAAAATCAACGGTATTGGAAGTGATCTGTGTTACCCATCTGCGTTTATGGAATCTTGTCTCAACAAGGCAAAACGAACTTTCTATCGTGTCAATAATAACACTCGTACTTTGTCAAAAATATTTTAGTACTTCCATTTTTCCCGGGCTTTTTAGGCATTGCTAATGTACTTAAACTTTTGGATATTAATGTAGTATTTTCATATAACAATATTGTGAAAAATATCATAGTAAAAATAGCCCTACCAATAATTCAGGCATTATCTATAAAATTGGGTGTAAACAATGTGATTCCTTTTACATAGGTCAGACGGGAAAGGATTTGCACACACGTATAAAACAGCATCAATATTCCGTTAGAACAGGACAGTTGTCCAGTGCTCTTTTTGTCCATTTGTCAGAGTTATCCCACTGTATTGATTGGAATAATGCTTCAGTTTTATTTCATTCTAGCAACATTGTTAATAGAAATATTCTTGAGTCTGCCATTATCCAACTTTCAAATAACTTCAACATAAGCAAAGGTCTTTTTCAACTCGATCCTGTTGTTTTGAATTCCTTCAAAACAAATTTAGATAAAAAGGGTAGGACGCTAAATCTTTGGTAAACTTGTATGCTACTTTATTAACTTTTAATCTTCATTTTATTTTTATATATATCGAAACTTGACTCTAAAAGGCAAAGTGTTAAAACCCGGGCAGATTTCCAGTATAAATTTGTATTTTTATAATTCATTTGATCTTGTGCTAAAAATCGATATTTTTCCTTACAAATCTGTATGCCTCTTTGTTAATCCTCTAATTTTTAATTTTTAATTTTTATTTTTACCTCTCCGTTTATTGCATATATATATATATATATATGTGTGTATGTGTGTAGATATGTATGTGTATATATATTATATATATATATATATATATATATATATATATGTTTGTGTATGTATGTTATTTATTTATTTTTTTCTTTCTGTAACCTATATATAGACCGTAACCTTTTATGTACTTCAGTGTTCCTGAGGATGTCATTAGACGAAAGCGCTTGAGCACCTTCTTGTGTTTCCTTTCCTTCGTGGTTTTATTCATCATAAATATTTTTCACGTGTTACTTTCGTGAAATAATTTTCATATATATATATATAAAATTCTAACTCTAACATGTGTTTTAGTTTTATAAAGAATTCCCTATATTATCGGTACTATGTAGCCTCCCCTATATTACCAGTAGCCTCCCCTGGAGATTACCATTAGCTACGGCCTTGCATGCAGGTCGACAGTGTGCAGATCGCCTTTGTTCCGCTAACCGGGATTTGCTTGGAACTCGGCCATGAAGTTCTAACGAAGCCCTTCCTGGTGCAGTTAAAGGCCTTTTTCTTATGAAGCATTATTTAAGAATTGTAAGACATATAAAGTGGTTGTCATTTGTTTTCCCTCAAAAAACAATTTCAAAATGAGATTAAAATAAACTACAATAACTCTTTTATTGTACATATTTAAAAGTATTTTTAATGCTTATGTAAAGCATTATTTATTTATTAATTAGCGACCAAATGTTTGACTTTACTGCTGAAAAGAAATTCTTTAAAGGGGTGTAAAGTCAAATATAAAGGAAGTTCCTTTCTTTGAGGGTTGTCAATGTGGGAAATAGGTTCTTAAGTTGCCAGTTCTTTAGGGTATCAGCATACAAAAATGTTTTGTGGGTAATCACACATTCAGTTGCTACTTCCCGACATTTATCTTCAATCTTGGTTACAGTTGCTGTCAGGTTTAAACTTATTGTAAACTCCGCACGTTGGAGGTTTGGTCTCGTTTTTCCTTTGGATTAAATTCAAGTTCGGCAGGAGAGGAACACTCCTTATAAACTGACTGGGTTTATTATCATATTGAAGTTGTTGTTATTAATTCAAATACATTTGGCACTATAGTTACCATACTAAGCAATCATTCCACCAAGTACTAATTACCCTGGTATTTTTTTAGTTTAGTAAATAATAATTATTAAATAAATAAATAACAGGGATTTATTATTCTTATTTTTAAAGATAAATAAATCAGGCTTTATTAACTTAATTCAGAATTTTCTTCTCGGTGTCCGAGTAATTCCGTCTTGGGAAGCGAGTTGAAGTGCTCGGGTTCGTTCGTCGCTTTCTCCCCACCTCGATTAAGAGCGCTTCTCGTTAATGGCGGGGGGAGGTAAAGAGGAGTCTCCAACAACGGTCTCCGCCAACTGTGAGACCGAGCTCTGCTAAGCCATCTATTGATATTCGGCAGAATCGTATACTTAGAACAGATGGGTCTTTGTTTTTGCCTCAAAGTTTAATACTACTACAAATATTTGTTCTAATAATGTATTCCAAAATTTCGAGTACTATTAGTTTTTCTTGTAAATATAGACTTTCTCTGATAAGTTTAATTTCCTTTGAAGATAAATGTGGAAGCTTCAAAATATTTTCTTGAATTTAGTTATAAAGTTTCATTTAACTCCTTAAAAAATTTGAAATTATTTAAGTCAAAATTATAACTTCTCTATCACTTTCGGTGTTAACCTTAGCCCGAAGCACTTCAAAAAGCGCTATACGTCGTAGCCATGTTGCAACAACGTTTCCTGTTATAGCAGCGAGTATAAGCGACGTTGTGTCTATTAAATAATTGAATGGGTTACCGTCCTTCGCATTCAGATGATGTAGTGACCCGTGTTTTGGGATCCGTAGAAAAATTTAGGTCCTCCCTATCAACGAGGTCTTTGCCATTAGGAAAGAGATTGAATGACCCCTATGGCGCATTACCTCGAGAAACGAGCTCACTTCATTTCCTGACTGTGGCTAATCGAATGATTTTTCCAGTCTTTAACACACACACACACACACACACACACACACACACACACAAAAAAGAGTTCTTTTAAAATCACTCTTGCTTCTAACTTTATCAATGAATAATTTAAAAGGTAGAAATATATAATTTAATAATAACGTAAGAATTTACATGACGAAACAATCACTGAAGGAAGATAAATAGGATCAATAAATATTTACACGCTAAATGACTAAAATTAGTTTTATAAAATACAAGCAGAGAACCAACCCTTCGTGCGGTTAACAAAAATATCCCGGTTTACGGGTGGGATATTTTTGGTAGTTCCTGCGGAAGGCTGTTATTACCCTTCAAATAATACATACAGTAGTTACTGTACAGTCAAAAATAATATATATTTTTTTTATCTTTCTTTTTTAACGAAAAGATCACTCAACCTAACCAATCGTCAAGGTTAAATTTAAAATTTAAATTTGTTTTTTCTACGGCACAGTCAAAAATAATATATACGAGTATATATAACCTTGGTTTTGCTTCCGCCCGAATTGTTCATTCTGAAGAAGGTCAAGCTTGTCACTCCACCTTAGACCTACAGTTTGACGTGGAATCCGAACCACGCACCACCAGCAGCAGCCCAGCGTCTTAACCACTAGCTTACCCAGGGTATTCATTTATCTACCAACCAATTTCTTTATTGTATGGAAGAATGAACAGTTGGATTTTGCTGCGCGCTGCCTGCCGTCACCGAGTCTCAATCCCGGAGCCGATGGATTCTTAGTCAGCGACGCTAACCACTACACTATATATATATATATATATATATATATATATATATATATATATATATATATATACACACACAGGGTGTTTCAGGAGGAAAGGTCAATACTTCGGGAGGTGATAGTATCGGTCATTGTGAGAAAAAAAGTTCATATGAACATGTGTCTAATTCTGAATGGTTACGGAGATAGAGCTGTTTGAATCTATAAATACAAAAGCATTGTCAATGGTAATCAAGAAAGAGAAACCAATTACTGTTCCTACCATTTAATATTTAAACATGGGCATTTTGAATGGTATCAGATACAGAAATGACCAATTTGTTACATTTTACAATACGTTTTCGAAAATCCCACCGTCAACCTCAATGCACTTTGCAACTCGTGTGCGAAGATCGGGTGTTGCTCGTCTGAGTTGATCTTGACGTTCCTTTATGCTGGCAGCAGCATCCAAAATGCGTGCGAGCAATTCGTCTCGTGTATCCACTTTTCTTTTGTAAACTTGACTTTTCATCCACCCCCACAAACAATAATCTAACGGAGAGAGGTCTGGAGACCTTGGTGGTCATTGAATGGGACCACCGCGGCCGATCCATCGACCAGGGAAAGATTGAGTTAGGTATTGCCCCAGACGGGTAGAATGTGAAGGAGCTCCGTCATGCTGAAAGTATATACCAGCGCGTGTAGCCAAAGGAACATCCTCCAATAGTCCTGGCAATTCATTTTGCAAAAATTCTAGGTAACTTTGTCCTGTAAGACGATTCTCTAAAGTAACAGGGCCAATCAGCTGATCATCGATGATACCGCACCACACATTGGCAGAGAAGCGATGTTGAAAATTTGTTTCCACAGTGGCATTTGGATTTTCGTCTGACCACCGATGAGAGTTATGAGTGTTGTTGATACCGTCACGGGTGAAAGTAGCTTCATCGGTGAACAGTATTAATCGAAGCAATCGGCGATTAGCATTTACCCAATGACAAAATTCCAGTAGCATGGCAGCGTCTCCTGTGAAGGTGTTGTACACGCTGTACATGATATGGATGCAAGCCTTCCTCACGTAATGTTCGCCATACTCTTGTGTGTGGTACACCGAGACGTGTAGAAATTCTTCGTGAGCTAGTAGTAGGACTACGCTCTACCAACTGAAGAATGTTTTCCACTTCATCCACATCTTGTTGACCTTCACGTTCAGATGAAACATGAGCGCTGGGAAGTGTACCAATCTCACGCAATGTGTTGAAAACCCTGGTAAACACTCTTCGATCCGGAATTCTGCCGTTCGGAAACCGTCGACGGTATTCTGCAACAGCAGCTGTTGCACTTCCATCGAAAAAACCGTAGACATACACCATATCTGCATATTCGGCATGTGTGAAGGTGTGTGGCATTCTTAACACTGCTTCAAACACCAAACAATGTCACTCACAACAGTCAGCTGTCGAGTGGCTTATGTTACATGCTTACATAACAGCTTACATGGTTCAAGGTTATAGGGGAGGGAAGGGGGAGGAAGAGCTGCGCGCGCATCAGATTCAAACAGCTCTATCTCCGTAACCATTCAGAATTAGACACATGTTCATATGAACTTTTTTTCTCACAATGACCGATGTTATCACTTCCCGAAGTATTGACCTTTCCTCCTGAAACACCTGTATAGCACAGCCAACTTTACGTCTCGCTGTTCTATCAGCTTTTAGTAAGTTGAAACCCTCTTTATTTATTTATTTCTTATCAATACAATGTTCGCAGTTTTTACAATTTCCTTGGCAATCTTTAAGATGAGTTTCTGTGAGGTATGCTTTGTCCGCCCTTGTTTCGTCCATAAATCCTTTCAGGTATATATTTCTTTTAACATTAAAATTAACCAATTGGTAGAGTTAATAGAATGTGCGGTTAGGTTAATTGAGTGCCCGGTTAAGTCAACTGAATGCCCGGTTAGGTTAACTATACGCCATTGACTATTGGTTAGGTTAAGTCGTGATATTTTCGTCAGTTTTAACGAAAATATCACGACTTAACCTGACCAATCGTCAAGTGCGTACAGTTGACCCAACCTGGCACTCAATAATTTTCTCGTAGCTCTCTATTAATTTTAAGCTACTTTTATCTAATAATTTTTTCTCTCTCGAAGCCGTTTTCGTGTTTTAGGGTGAGACAATACACAGACAGACAGACAGACAGACAGACAGACAGACAGACAGAGAGACGGACAGACAGACAGCATATATACGGTAGATTTTTAAAAATTCAAATTTTTGTCTAATTAAAAAAAATTATAATTTTGTTTGCGGAATTGTAAATGCATTGAGTGAAAAGCACGCGCTGGAGCTCCGCCCATTTTATGACGTGTCTATGGTGTTACTATCTTTCAACCGATCAGGAATACAGAGGAACGGACGGACGGACGGACGGACAGACGGACAGTTCTCCCTTTTTATCGTATAGATAAGTACCTTCCATTTAAAACATTTAATTTTCAGCGCAAACTCAATAAAGATTTTGATTCCAGTGCAAAAAGAAGATAACAAAACGAGTGGAAGATTTTCCTCATTTGGAAGACATAGCTATGATTGAAATGAAATATAAACCATTTAATGGAAATCAAATAGTTTTAAATATTAATGAAGTAAGTTCGCTTTCAGGATAAAAATTCTGAAAATATTATAAAATTTATATATTTTAAGTTTACTCAAACTTTAGACGTAAGATGATCTTCGAGTTTTGTTTGAAAGTTCGAGAAATTTATAAAAAAATTTATATTTTGTAGAAAGATGGATTTGAATATTATATAAAGGTTTTAATAAAAATTGATTTTCCACAAAGATTACATAGTTTCATTTCTACATATATACGCTTTTTAAATAAGTACCATAAAATTGTATATTTTATATTTATATATATATATATATATAGATATATATATATATATATATATATATATATATATATATATATATATTATATATATATATATATAAAATAAGTACAATTTGATGGTACTTATTTATAAAGCGTATATATGTAGAAATGAAACTATGTAATCTTTGTGGAAAATCAATTTTTATTAAAACCTTTATACAGGGTGCTCGGAAAGTCACTGTGCACTTATATAATCGAGATCATCCACTCACGCTTGATGACCTGAAAACTGCAATAACTGCGTACATAAGGTCCATTTCAAAAGAAGAACTGACGAAGGTGTTTCAAAATAAAATAAGACGGGTCCAGGCCTGTATTGCTGTTAAAGGACATCACTTTCAACACCTTTTATAAGTTCTGATGGTCCCATCCATAACCTCTATCATATATGCAATGTTATACTACTGTATGCTATTAAATAAATATAAGTGCACAGTGACTTTCCGAACACCCTGTATAATATTCAAATCCATCTTTCTGTGTGTGTGTGTGTGTGTGTGTGTGTGTGTGTGTGGTTTTAACTCACTTTCCATATATATGACTTTTTCGTCTAAATTTATTTAGTAACACTTGGTATTCAAAATTCAAAGACATCTGTATGGTAACAAAAACCTAACCCACAGTATACTTGTCGATAGAATGTGAAGTCGATCGGATGTCATAAGTCCAAAACGCACTACGTTGTATGTATAATGTAAAACCACCATAGAAGAAAGAAATTATTGGAACGCTTTAACCACGAAGAATATTGCTATTTGGGAATTCTTCTTGTCTAAACTATGGCCATGCATCAACTGAGTTAGGCAAAAGTGAAGAATTACCTTGTTGGGAATAATAGTAACTTTGAATTCATCAGTGGCAATAGATCATTTTTCTTTTGTAAGATTAAAGATAAATTATACTAGATTTGATATATTTCCATTACACAGGCCTTATATAGTAATTTTTGCACACTGATTCCGAGAATAATATTCATTTTTCGCCATCACGTACAGATTTTTCACAAAATGTCATATTTCATATTACATATGTAAGTAATTTTCATTAAAATTGACTCAATTAAATTTTTATTAAAAACTACTGCCTATAATTGCTCCCAGAAGTGACGTCATAGCGTCTTCTAGAACATTTGAGAAACCCACCTCTAGTATATAAGTGATTGACAAGCCACGAGATGAGTCGGTCTGTCTAGTGCGTGCGAGGTTATAGTTCTTTATTATTCGAAGGTGCGCGGTGACTATATTTCTCTTTTGAAATTTGTTTATTTGTCGCTATGGCAACCAGAGGGTGTGTAAATATCCCAAACATTTTCTGTTATATTTGTGGAAAATTTACTGTGAAAAAACAAAGGCGAGATATTACAGACTTCGTCAAGAAAGCATACTATGCGTACTTCGGAATGAAAAACTTGGGGATCAAGACAAATCATGGGCTCCACATAAAGTTTGCACTGCCTGTGTTGAACAACTTAGACTGTGGAGTAAAGGTAAAAAAGATTCTTTACCTTTTGGGATTCCAATGGTCTGGTGTGAGCCTAGAAATCACAGCAGTGACTGCTATTTTTGTTCATGTAACGTGCAAGGCTACAATACTAAAAATAAAAAGGAAATTTCTTATCCAAACTTTCAGTCTGCTATAAGACCTGTTGCTCATGGACCTGATATACCTGTACCTACTAAACCAAATATTCTTGATATAAGTGATACGGTGTCTGATGACGATGGAAACGATGATATTGTTTTCAAACCGAAACATCTGGTGAACCCCAATTGTTTACACAAAGTGAACTTAATGATTTGGTAAGAGATTTGTGTTTCCCGAAGGATTCTTCAGAAATTTTGGGATCCAGACTTCGTGCAAAGAACTTGCTTTCTCCGGGACGTCATTTTACTGGTACAGAAATCGAGAAAAAGAATTCATCCAATATTTTTCTCAAGAAAAGTCACTGGTATATTGCAACAATGTTTCTGAACTAATACTTAAGCTAGGCGCTGCAGTCTATGACCCAAATGAGTGAAGACTTTTCATTGATTCCTCCAAAAGAAGTCTAAAAGATGTCCTCCTTCACAACGATAACTTGTATGCATCCGTTCCTGTGGCTCATTCGGTTCACTTGAAGGAAACGTACGAAAATCTTGAGCTGCTTCTAGCTAAGGTTAAATACCAAGAACACGGTTGGCCACTTTGTGGAGACTTAAAAGTGATTTGTATGTTGTTAGGTCAGCAACCAGGTTATACGAAGTTTCCATGTTTTTTGTGTGAATGGGTTAGCCGAGCAAGAACTCAGCACTGGATAAAAAAGGAATGGCCACGCAGAGTCAACCTGACACTTGGTTCTAAAAACATTCAACGTGAAAGTTTGGTTGACACGAAGAAAGTCTTTTTACCTCCGCTTCACATAAAATTGGGCTTGATGAAGAAATTTGTTAAGGCCTTGGACGAAGATGGAGATTGTTTTAAATATCTGTGTGATAAATTCCCAACTCTTTCAGAAGCAAAATTGAAAGAAGGAATTTTCGTTGGTCCCCAGATTAGAAAACTGACTTTGGATGAACACTTTGAAAGAACAATGAACAATCTTGAAAAAGAAGCGTGGATTGCTTTTAAGGATCAGCAAATTTTTTGGGGAGCAACAACAAGGACCCAAATTATCAAAACATTGTGAACAACATGCTAAATAAGTTGAAAGAGTTGGGTTGTAATAAGAGTTTAAAATTACATTCCTTACATTCACACTTGGATTACTTTCCTGAGAATCTCGGAGCACTCAGCGAAGAACAAGGAGAAAGGTTTCACCAAGACATCAAAAAAATGGAGAAGAGATATCAGGGAAGGTGGGGACATCAGCTGATGGCTGATTACTGCTGGATGTTGAAACGGGATACCCCAGAATTATTACATAAAAGAAAAGGAACAGCGCATACATTCGAGACTAAAAGACATAGATCTCACAAGAAAACTCAGGACAAATAAAGATGAATACGAGTATGCAATTGACGTTAATAGTCTTCTTTCTTTTAAAAGTTGTTTGCACTTGTAATTAGTATAACAAAGCGAAATAGGTACCTAATATAAACTGAAATAAATAATATTTATTTATGGTGTTGTTTTTTCCCTTCCAGTATGCAGAAAATTCTTACGTGATAGAAAAAACTGGACACATTCGAAGTCAGCGTAGTTGAATTATATAAAATCAGTTATTAGTAAGAAAACAACTGCTACAAAGTTCTCATTCGCAGGCCTGTACCCATCAGATCGACAAGGCTATAACAGTGACAGTCTAAAAAACTAGCTTAACCTACCTGGCGTAACCTAAGCTATGCTAATCCAATTTAATCTATACCAACCTAGCATATGCTAACCTAACCTAATTTAAACTGACTCACAATATATTTGTCGATAGAATGTCAAGCCGATCAGATGTTGCAATCCCGTCCTTAACAACGCTGCTTTCTTTGTTAGCGAAAGAATGTGAATCTGCACAATGTCAATATGCATAAGGTCGATACCAAAATTGTTGAGTTTTCATAATGTCGAAAATCTCTACGTTATACATGTCAGTTAAATTCATGTTAAGTTAGTTTAAATTAGGTCAAGTTAGGTTCAGTTTGATTAGGTTAGGTTAGATTAGTCATTTTCTTTGAAAATCTAAAATGTATGTATGGGTTAGTCAATCGCAGTTAAAATAAACAAAATTTTCATTTCAAATGAAATCCATATTCTGTACCTGCATGAAGTCAAACGTTGACATTATGAAATTCGATTTTGTTCATGTAATCCCTTCCTTTCGTCGCTCATTTCAAAGAAATTTTCAGGTAGTACTAAATTAATTTTTTTCTACTTATATTATATATATATTATATTCATTCTGGTTTAATTAATATTACTATTTTTAATGCAATGTATTAATTTTAATTAAATAACTCTGAACAAATAAATTTTTATATTTAGAGAGGTAAAATATTCAGCTCTCAGACAAAATTTTGACTGTTTAAAAATTCTTGCTTCCTATTAAAGCAGAATAAGGGAAAATGATTTCTTTAAAAAATTCTATGAAGCAAATAAGCCTTTCAACCTAAATTGCGAAACCTGTCAATCCAAGGATTATTTTCAAGTAGCGATAGTTAGGTTATTTATGTATAAAATATTTTTTAACCCCGACTAGCACTTCGCGGACGGCTCTTTTGAGCGCTATAACTTTTTTCAGAAGAAACTACACCACACGCACATTACACAAAATATAGAGGGCGTCGCCGCGAATAATTTGGTGTAAACATCAAACAATTTCGTTTACTACAAAAAGGTTTAGAGCAAAGTTTATTAGCCAAAATATTGTTCAGCTGAGTAAGCGTTATGTCCGCTTAGCGCTGGGCGGAGCTTATTCGTCGAGTGTTTTAACTCTGCCCAACACGCCTCTTGTCGGGAGCACTCAAAAACAAAATTTCGGATATTTTACAATTTGAGTTGTGTGAAAAATATTTCACGGTCGATAATAATAAAATGGCTACCATCTTTTGAAATGCATATTGTGCAAAATTTGAGTTAAAAACAAAAGGATGTCACCTACTAAAATCATGGACCAGTCTGAAAAATGGGTCCTGCAAAAGACAAATCATTTTTGTGCGCATAATAATAAACCTTAAAAAGAATAGGACAAGAATGGCACACAAAAAACATTTGGCGTTAAAAATTTAAAGTTAAAAAACAATAAGTATTTAGCAGCAGCTGTTAACATGTATAGGTCTACATGTTAAAAGCTGCCGCTAAATACTTTTAATTTTTTAAATTCCAATTTTTAACGCCAAATGTTTTTTGTGTGTCATTTTTGTCCTGTTCTTTTTAAGGTTTATTTATGCACACAAAAAAGATTTGCTTTTCTGTAGGACGCATTTTTCAGACTGGTTAAAAATGACTCTAGTAACGGATGGTGGGTTTATGAAACTAAAGTGACCCAACAAATATTTTCTTTTTTCCAGGAATGCCTCAATTGTTCGTATGTTTATACAATCAACTCTAAGTTTAGATTCAGTTCCACTAATTTAATTATATTCTCTCTATTCTCCCAGCTGACCAAACTTTTTGAGAACTGTGCCATGGGTGTATTGTACTGGCTTTTCCATAATGATCTGTAAGAAAATTAATATAGACCTACTATCTTATTTTTATATTAGAAATAATAGGGTGCCACCTTAATTGTTCTAATGTGCCACAAGTGGCACGCGTGCCACACTTCGTCCATCACTGTTCTAACACATTCATTGTACTTTACTGGCTTAGTCAAATCCTAGTCCCCTCCATTGGGGGTAACTCAAAGGGGCGTGACTGTTACTAAAACCTTCCCTTGTTCTCTCTTTATTTGTATACTAAATTTGGTGTAACTTACGGTACCCTAGTCGTTAGGCATGCATAAACGAACATACAACAAACGGACAGACAGACAGACATTATCATCATCATCATCAACCCATATACATGTGTATATATATATATAAGCTCGTAATTTATAATTAAAAATAAAATTTAATTAAAGCAACACGACTAAAAATTACTGCGTTGTTTGAAACGCCTAAAAACTTCTCGGAAACCACAAATCTCCAAACAAAAATACCCCATAATTAATTAAGCTGTTTTCACCGCCTTATTTCAACCAAGTTTCGTTAATTATTTATTTCTTCAAGTCTTTACTTTTATTTTTAGTCTAATTTTACTTTCTTTCGTGAAAAATTAAGGTTTCCTAAGTGATACACATGTTTAGAATTTAGAGTGCCGAACGCTTTTGTATTCGTTGCGTGTTATTATGTAATTTTTCTTTTCATGTTTTGAAATAATACTTCTTTTAATATCTTTATATGATGTTACTGATGATACTGCGCTATTATTAAATAGAATTAGCTGCTAATCTTAAAAATGTTTAATTAGTTTTATCAATTTACTAATGCGTTTTTATGAACTTCGTTACCTGTTTATTTTTACAAGTAGTGTTGATTGACAGTATATATATATATATATATATATATATATATATGTATATAGAATTATAGTGAGTAAATTTGGGTCGAAAGTGTCTTACCAGTTTACCAGAATCAGGGTACACATGTCTAATTAGTCGGCATGAATTATTTTGACGGACGAATGAAATATGAGTTTTAGTGATTTTCTTTTCTGTAACCTTCAACTGTAAAGATATCTTACCTTCAGCAGTGCTTATCTTTAATACCTTTTCATATGTATTTATTCCCCATTCATTGTTAACTATTGTGACATTTTATCTGTTATTATAAATAAAGTATAAAGCCGCATAATGCGTCCTTTATCCTCGTTATTGGTACAATATTTGGTGACTCTTATCAACTAAGTAACTACTTCATTAATTGAATTATCTGTGCAGCTTATCAAAATTATGGCACGACAATAAGAAATGATTAGATGGTAAAATTCCTTTATAAATTCGTATATATATATATATATATGTGTATAAATAAATAGTTGTGACAGCAGTTTCTTTACCCTCAAGCGGCGTTTCTTCAACAACATACTTTGTGTCTCAGGGACATCTAGAGACAGATATTTTTTCGCGCGCTTTCTTCTCCACAAGATTTCCTTATGTGCGCAAAACACCTCGACCTTGGGAGAAGACGACGTCACAGCAGACGCTCGAGGCATCGCAGTTCAACTTGCCTACCTCATTGACACGATAGCTTTCATCATGTAATGACCATCGTAACAGTCCGTTCTTTGACCTGGAGTCATTTGACTTAATAAATTACTTGTTAATGTAACAATAAATTTAATTGCGCAATCTACTTTCGTTAATCATTTAATCTACCATTGTCATCTATGTAATTGAACTAATAATCTGGCGCACAATTAATTAATCATTCATTTCAAATCTCATTTAGTTTATATTTTCTGTACTTCCATTTGCTCAGTTGTAACCTTTATTTGTGACTTCATCATTTATAGTTTCGTTTTAATTAAAAGAAAAAAACTCGCTCTATTAATCTCCTAATAGTATTTAATATTCTGATTGAATGATCACATTGTGACTTGAATCAACTCTTTAATTACTTTAATTACTGTAATAGTATAATTCATTTATTATAAGGCCTACCGTCTGTTGAACGATATATATATATATATATATATATATATATATGAATAAAACCACGAAGGAAAGGAAACACAAAATGTTGCTCAAGCGCTTTCGTCTAATGACATCCTCAGGAACGCTGAAGTAAATAAAGAGTTCGAGACCATATATAGGTCACAAAAAATATATATACTCGTATATAATAAATATAGAAATGAAAATTGTGGGAGGAGCATACAAATTTGTAAGGAAAACTACCAATTTTAGCACTTTGCCCTTCTTGTCTAAATCCGTTCTGAACGAATTTAACACAAGATCAAATGGATTGCTTACAACCAATTTTATAGATAATGCCTGAATGATATATAAGTAAAAAAAAAAAAAAATAAATTGAAAAATAAAAATTGTAAGAGGAGCATACAAATTTATAAAGGAAAACTACCAAAGTTTTAGCACTCTGCCCTTCTTGTCTAAATCCATTCTGAACGAATTCAAAACAACAGGATCAAGTGGAAAAAGACCTTGGCTCATGTTAAAGTTATTTGTAAGTTGGATAATAGCAGACTCAAGAATATTCTGGACATGACACCGCCATTAAGAAGGCCATATTTTCTTCAATGTTTCTCCGCGCTCTTAGGATCGCCAGTCCGGAATACATCGATGCTGAATTGGAAAAAATCAACGGTATTGGAAGTGATCTGTGCTACCCAACTGCATTTATGGAATCTTGTCTTAACAAGGCAAAACGAGCCTTCTATCGTGTGAGTAATAACACTCGCATTTTGTCAAAGAATATTTTAGTACTTCCATTTTTCCCAGGCTTTTTAGGCATTGATAATGTACTTAAACTTTTGAATATTAATGTAGTTTTTTCATATAACAATATTGTGAAAAATATCAGTTAAAAATAGCCCTACCAATAACTCAGGCATTATCTATAAAATTGGTTGTAAACAATGTGATTCCTTTTACATTGGTCATACGGGAAAGGATTTGCACACGCGTGTAAAACAGCATCAATATTCCGTTAGAACGGGACAGTCGTCCAGTGCTCTTTTTTGTCCATTTGTCAGAGTTATCCCACTGTCTTGATTGAAATAATGCTTCAGTTTTGTTTCACTCTAGCAACATTGTTAATAGAAATATTCTTGAGTCTGCTATTATCCAACTTACAAATAACTTTAATATGAGCCAAGGTCTTTTTCCACTTGATCCTGTTGTTTTGAATTCGTTCAGAATGGATTTAGACAAGAAGAGCAGAGTGCTAAAACTTTGGTAGTTTTCCTTATAAATTTGTATGCTCCTCTTACAATTTTTATTTTTCAATTTATTTTTTTTTTTTAACCTATATATTATTCAAGCATTATCTATAAAATTGGTTGTAAACAATCCATTTGATCTTGTGTTGAATTCGTTCAGAACGGATTTAGACAAGAAGGGCAAAGTGCTAAAATTGGTAGTTTTCCTTACAAAGTTGTATGCTCCTCCCACAATTTTTATTTCTATATTTATTATATATATAATTTTTTTTGTGACCTATATATAGTCTCGAACTCTTTATTTACTTCAGTGTTCTTGAGGATGTCATAAAACGAAAGCGCTTGAGCACCATTCTGTGTTTCCTTTCCTTCATGGTTTTATTCATCATAAATATTTTTCACGTGTTACTTTCGTGAAATAATTTTCATATATATATATATATATGTAAAGGAGAGTGACACACACACACACACGAACACACACACACACACACACACACACACACACCACACACACACATTTATCGGTTTTTTTTTACTTATCTGCTATTTCATTTCGATTTCATCTCCCGATCTACATCTTAAATATTTTAAAAGTGACAACTTTTTACTTCTTTCCTGGAACGGCTAGAAATGTACCCTAACCTAACCTTAATAGTGGTTCGATCTACTTCCAGTATTACTGGACTTAATTTTAGTTTGTTCGATTTACTTCCAGTCTGCGCGAGTCGACTTCCTTCCAGTTCGAACTTATCCCAGTCCCAATTTTTGGATTCGATTTCATTCCATTCGACTTAATTCCGGTTCTTCTAACTCTCAATCTACTTGACTGTTCACAAATGTACATAAAGTTTTTCAAACATTTAAGCGAAATTTACGCAATGGTGGTGCTTCACACTTTGTAAGGAAAATCTCGGAAGTACCATAAAATAACCATGGATCATTGAAGAAACACCACACGCGAGTTTAGTGGTAGGGATAAGTGTGAATCCTAATAAAATTAACATAGTAGGTTTTTATCGCCCTCCTAACAGAAGTCGCGTTTACAGTTTATTGAATAGATGTATCTAATACGTAATAATACCTTAAAAGACACCAAAACAGATTCTGTAGGGGACTGAATATAGATCTCTTGAGAATTAATGACAAACTGTATACCAAACACTTTTTAAATGCAATTTTTGAGTAGGCTTTACTTTTGTATAGACTATAGAGAAATCTACTGGATAAATGCCACTTCAGAAAATTATATATACACGCATATTTATCTGGGTATGTAACTTTTTGACTCGATAGAACACTCAATCTTAAACACTAGAAAAAAATGCTATACAAACATTAATTACACTTTCAGTCAGCCACAAAAGACATACCCTAGATTTAAAATTGGGGTTCTTTATACTTGAAAATGGTTTTAAGAATTATAACAAAGTGACCAGTATTCAGTATACAGTTAACATTCTGCCGACGTATGTCCTGTTAATCAGGTTGGATTACCAAAGGTTACGGTAGTAGTAATAATAATATTGTCGATAGTATATCCCGGTAACCAAAATTTTTACAGGTTTGATGACGCAACACCTTCTTAGCAAGTCTTCGCGAAAGAAAAATAAAGAGTTCATCCATATTCAATACTTGCTAAATGCAGTTAAATTTCTTTCAATAATTTTTTTTAAATCATAACATTTATAGACAAGATATAAATAAAGGTATGTATAGATAATAAATTAATAATAGAATAAATGAGGTAGGTATATTAGTTGCATTTATGAATGAAAAACTAACCTTCAAATTGGGGAAATACAAGTTAATATATTAATATATTAATATATTACCTATTCCTTAAAGGTATTGTCAAAAAAATTGTCAGAGGATCATATGTCGAAGAGAACTGAGAATACAAAGTCCCTAAAACTTCTTTAAACCTTTCATGGCTGAATTATGACATTTTTATCTTGAAATATTTTTTCTGTTTAAAGTCTCTCCGAAGTTGAATATATCAAGAAATATCAGAAAATAAAAAAAAATAGTTTTTGGGGTTAATGGGTTAAGCCAAAATAACCGTAAGGCAACGGTCTGCGTTAAAGGTTAACTTAATGACCTGTACAAGCTGAATATCTGCTCACATATTCATAAAATACAGTCCTGAAAAACACCCCGTGAAAAGGGGTTTCATTGCTCTTTCTTCTCAATTTATCACCCTAAATCATCCAAATTTTCATTTGTAATGACAGAGTTAACTAAATGTAACATTATTTTATTTTCCACAAATTCTATTTATATGTGACATTTTCCTATGTAAAAATAGAAATGAATCTCAAAGACTTTTGCCTGAAAAGTTGTCATGCTTCCCAAGCGCATATTCAGATAAGAATACTGTAATTAAACTACAAAAATTGATCGTTAATTCCAACATTGTGCAAACCAGTATGGATGTACACTCGGACCTCGTTAATTCGACACTCGGTATTTCGGATATCGGGATAATTCAGCTATTTTTCTGCGCGTCGAAATATCAGGCAAATTTCACCAAATCTTCCGAAATTTGCCTGATATTTCGACACGCAGAAAAATAGCCAAATCATCGCGATATCCGAAATACCGAGTGTCGAATTAGCGAGGTCCGAGTGTAATGTATATCGTATGTAATGTGTTCTTTCTGAATAAAGATTATTATTATTATTATTATTATTATTAAATAAGAAAAAGTAATTGTCGTTTACAATATTTTACAATATCTTCGAAATCTATACAAACTATTTAAGAAAAAAGTCTTAATCTACAGATCTACAGAAGCTAAGGCTAACAAAGACCCTAAGATCCACTCTAAGGCTAGCCCGAGAGAAAGGAGAGAGTAGGGGGTTAAGAGAAGAGAGGAGAATAAGGGGTTAAGTAAGGAGCAACACCTATCATTCGTGGGTTAACATTCATTCAGAAAAAGAGGGAAAAAGTCTCACCATCATCATCCGCCGGCCACTGCCGACAAGTCAGAAAAATAGTCGGAGAATATAGGAGAGGGGTGAAAGATGAAAGAAGTAAAATAAGAACGCTTACAAACCATGCAAACACAGTCTTAACTCACTGTCATACCATGCAAACTACAAACATGCAAGAAAAGAGTTAGAGACATGCAAAGTAAGGAGGATAAGAAAAAAAAAAAGTAGGTAAAGTTAAACAAAAAGTGGGTTAGTTTACGCTATGAGCTACATCTACATTCGTGTTAGTCTAATTTTTTTTTTTTTTTTTTTTTTTTTTATTGCTGGCATCACGCTGGCATGTCACAAGCTGGCATTCATCGTCAACAGACTCATCCTCGAGCACCACCACCAGAGCTCCTGTTGTTAACTTTCTTTTTTAATTTTAAACAACGTTAATATTTTTAAAATGTCTGTCAAGACGGTTCTTAAACACATTAACGCTGGTAGAATGAACGACTGACGCGGGAAGATTATTCCATTTATCAATTACTTTAAACGTAAAGAAGTTTTTAGCGATATTAGTAATGAAACGTCTGCACGCAACTTGAATCCGTTATTGCGAGTATTACTATTATCGAAAGTGAACAATTTGTCAAAATTTACGTTATCGATGTTATTAACGATTTTGAAAACTTCAATAAGCTCCCCCTTAATCTCCTAGTTTCGAGTGAATACAAGTCTAACACTTTAATCCTATCTCATAAGGCTTATGCGCAATGCCGGAATAAGTTTCGTGGCACGACGCTGAACCCTTTCTAACCTATCAATATCCTCACGCAAGTACGGGCACCAAAACTGAACGGCATATTCCAAATGAGGCCTGACTAGGGACTTGTAAAGGGGCAATATAATATCCTTCGATTTAAATTCGAAATTACGCGCTATGAAGCCTAACATCCTATTAGCTTTTGCGCAAGACTCCAGGCACTGGTTCCTAACCTTTAAATCTTTAGTTACGCGTACGCCTAAATCTACTTCCTCGTCAACGCTCGCTAAATCCCTATCATCCATCGTGTACACGTAATTATTGTTGCGAGAACCTATATGCAAAACTTTACATTTATCTACGTTAAATTGCATCTGCCACTTATCCGTCCACTCCATAATCCTATCTACATCGTCTTGGATCCTATTTCTATCGTCCTCGTTAACAACCTTACCGCCTATTTTAGTATCGTCCGCGAATTTTTACACGTTACTAATCAATCCTACATCTATGTCGTTAATGTAAATTACGAATAACAATGGGCCTAACACTGAACCCTGTGGGACACCACTACCTACTCTAACCACCCGATTCACTACCATTAACTACGACCCTCTGCCTCCTAGCACGAAGCCATTCTTCTAACCAGTTAGCTACCTGACCGCGGATACCGTGCGCTTTAACCTTTGCAATTAGTCTCCTATGCGGAACTGTATCGAACGCCTTTTAAAATCTAAATAAATAACGTCAGCTGCCCTATGCCTATCGTATTCGCGCACTATTTCGTTATAAAATTCTAACAAATTTGTTAAACAAGACCTATGGCGTCGAAACCCGTGCTGACTACTATTAATCAAACCCCTACTTTCTAAGTGATCGATAATACGATCCCTAACTACGGATTCCAAAAGTTTACCGACAATTGACGTTAAGCTAATGGGCCTATAATTGCTAGCTACCGCGCGGTCGCCTTTTTTAAAAATAGGCGTGACGTTAGCTAATTTGAAGTCTTCAGGAATAATCCCCGTTTCGAGTGACTGATTAAAAATCTTCGCTAAGGGGCCTACGATAACGTCTTTCAAATCTTTCAAAAGTCTAGGATAAAAAGCGTCAGGGCCTGGAGCCTTGCTAACTTTTAGCCTATCGATATATGCGCAATCTCAGCCTCGTAAACAGTTATTTCATCTAAAATAGTCTCGCTACTAAATGGAACGATATCGTCACGTCGGGGACATTATTTACGTCCTCTAGGGTAAAAACTGTCGCAAAAAAGTTATTGAAAATACCCGCCATCGCCTGAGCGTCAGAAGCCAAAGCGCCATTACATCCAATAGAGGGCCTATGTTTATCCTTTACCGGCTTACGATTATTTACGTATTCAAAAAACTTTTTGGATTATGTTTACTATCCGCAGCTATAACTATCTCTAAATTACGCTTGGCATTCCTAACTGATCTTTTAACCTGACGTCTAAGCTCGATATATCTATTAAAGTTAGCTACCTGGCCATTGCGTTGTTAAGTCTATACGCTCTATTACGCTCGTTTATGAACTCGCCTACTTCCCTAGTCCACCACTTCGGCCTACCACGATTTCTAACGCGCTTGGGCCTACGAGGAATAAACTCCCTTTCAATATTCCTAAAACTTTCTTTAAACGCCACCCAACGCAAATTCGTATCATTACCCATAAATAAGTTATCCCAGTCCATACTCTCATCCTATCAGCAAAACTATCAAAATTAGCCCTACGAAAATCAGGACTTCTATTACGTTACTATCCTGTGTGTTTTCTATCAATAACTTAAACCTAAGAATTTGATGATCGCTACATCCTAAACTCTCGCCTACTTCTAAACTTTCGACTATATTCTCGCCGTTCGTCATCACCAAATCTAAGATATTATCACCGCGCGTTGGTTGGGTAAACTATCTGTCGTAAAAAGTATCGTCCATAAACTCAACCAGTCTCAAACCCTCTTCGTTACCCGTAAAATTCTCGTAATTAACATTAGGACAGTTAAAGTCTCCGAAAATTATACTATTCCGATTGTCAATAAAATTACCAAGAAGTGAGTAAAATCTAGTATCTATATCGAGGGGTTGAACGGGAGGTCTATAAACAACGACAAAATTAAAACTAATACTACGCGCCCTAACTTCAACACAGATCGCATTAATTGCTGCCGGAAAATCTAACTTAACCTCGATAGCCCTAAGGGAATTACGAATGTACAGCAAAACGCCGCCTCCAAATCTATGTAACCTATCATTAGTAAAGATTTTAAACCCGGTATATCAAGTTCCCCCAACAAGTCCCGAGTCACGGTATTTAACCAAGTTTCAGTGATAGCAACTATATCATAGTTGCCGGAATAAATTACCGCCTTAATTCATTTAATTTATTTCTAATACTACGCGCGTTGCAATAAAAGACGTTTAAGTTATTTTTTACCACGGGCCCGCTTTTTAAACTATTTATCACGTCGGGCCCGCGTTTCCCGGACCCACAACGTTTAAAGAAGGCTTCGACCTATACAGCTTTCGCACGTTTTCGTCTATTAACCTACCTAGCCTAGCATTACCTATTTCATTAAAATGCACCCATCTTTTATAAAAAGGCTAGGATCATTGAATTCGGACCACAGCTTTACGAAGGGTACACTTTCTCAGCACAAATCTCTTCTAATTTGTTATTCAAAAATATTGTTTTAGACGTATTCTAAGACCCAAACGTGCCTAGGGGTAATAACCTAGAACTAAAGACCTATCTGACCTCGCCTTCAGGGACCTAATTAACCCCCTATATCTCTCCAAAAGGTCAGGCACTCTCGTATCTGGCCTATACGAGTCGTTGCCTCCTACCATCGTCACCAACATTGAGTGACGGGAAGCAACGTCAACCCTATCCACTTCGTCTCTAACTCTGTCAACCCTGGCCCCCGGGAGACAGACCCTCCTCTATTGGTTGGATTCCGTTTAACGAACTCTTTGTCCATGTGGCGCACTAAGAGTCCCCAATTAAAATAGTTTCCCCCTCATTCACATCCCTTTCCAATGGGCGAAAGGGTTCGAAACCTCGATAGGGGGGGGATTCCTATCACCTAATGTACGCGGCCTAGCTCCACCCTTAACCTCACTAAATCCCTCGCTATCTACTACTCTCGGACTAACCTTAACCTCTTCCTCGACTCTATCTAACCTTCCCGACAAGCTACCTAAACTAGAAACTAAGTTACGCACCTCACCCTTCAAATTACTAACGTCTTCAACGTTAGTATTGGTTCGGCTTCCGTCAACCGTAGCCCTAACCCTGCCCTCATCAAGCGTTGCAAGTCTATCGGCTACCTCACGTTTCTGGATGGATACCAGCTACACTTTTCCCTTCACCTTTCTATCCATATTCTGTTCCTTTCATTTCTCTTAAAATATTTTTAAAAATTGAATGTAATGTTAATTGATTACTTTTCAATTGGTGCCATTCCCGATACAAAAGTAGGAGTGTTTGATGTGGGAATTGCAGATTTGGGAAACAGCTAAAAAAGGTACGTGACGCAATTGCGGGACCGTGGTGTATTTTCGTTATTTTCCACTCACTGTCATTCCTATTCCCATTGGCGGTCCGAAAGTGGGGAAGCTCAAAGAGGGAGTTCCACTTTTGAGAAAGTCTAAAGAGGAGAACGAAAAGCAGTTGTAGCTTGATGGTTACTTTCTACGCATAAAATGTAACTTAAACTAAGAAATCTTATATTGGAAATGGGAATGGGTCGATTTGAGAAGTGGGAAATCGTAAAGTGGGAATGGAAATAGATGGACATGAGAATTATTTCCTTTGACATTCCCACTTTCAGAACTATTTTTAATTCTTGTCTAAATAACCAAATACGAATGGCCAAAATTGCGAAGTGTCTTTTTAAACTGCTCTTTACTTTAATTTAAAAATACATTCAAAACAGTAAGGTCTTAAAAGTTTGAAAAAAGTAAATGAGACTGGCCGTATCAACCAATCATGGTTCTTCTTATTTTTCTTAATTATGTATTTTCGCATATAAAGTAAAAGAGCTATGTTACATTTTGAAATTACTGAAACACACACACACACACACACACACACACACACACCACACACATATAATATATATATATATATATATATATAGTGACGTATTTTGGGGGTCAATAAGAAAACTTCGACCTCATTGTTTTTATTCTTTTTAATGTTGTTCAAAAGTGATTTTATTTAAAAGTGATTAAATTTTGTTAAAAAGCTTTTCTGGACATACTTTAGGATAATAATAATAAAATAATAATAATAATAATAATAATAATAATGTTATTGTTCTTTGCTGCATATATAAGGCACACAAGAGGTATACAGAGTAACATATGATAACACACATCTATACAGTTTGTACAGGTGCTAGTGCGACAGTTAATGCATTCCTAAGCATATGTATAGACAATATAATACAATAGACACTATAAAACAATATTAACAACAGCACAACAATAATATTAATATCACAATTTATTATTGTTTTTATGTGAGTTGATGAGCCCATCAGTTGCTACAGGAAGCATACATACATATAAACACACACATATATATATATATATATATATATATATTATATATATATATGCACATACATACACATGTCAGCCTAGTCAGTACAGTTTCAAAGTTTGCGGATGACACGAAGTTGGGTGGTAGAACGATTAATGACGTAGATAGGGGTAAAATCCTGGAAGATCTGAATAAAATCGTTGATTGGTCAGTCACATGGCAAATGAGATTTAACGTCGATAAGTGCAAAATTTTACATATAGCTTCGCATAACGGTAATTTTGCGTATAGTATGTCAGGGAAGGAGTTAGCAAGCGTAGAGCAGGAAAAAGATTTAGCAGTTATAGTCACCGGTGATTTAAAAGTAGCGAAACAAAGTACATCAGCGGTCACTAAAGCGAACAAAGTGCTAAGTTTTATAGCTCGGAATTTTGAGAACAAATCGCGCGATATTATTGTTCCTCTTTATGAATCATTAATTAGACCCCATTTGGAGTACGCGATCCAATTTTGGAATCCGCATATGCGAAAAGATATAGACAAAATCGAAAAAGTTCAAAGACGAGCAACTAAGATGACTCCGTCGCTTCGGTCGAAGTCGTACGAGGATAGGCTTAAGGAGCTAAAATTGACTACACTCGAGACTAGGAGCTAAGGGGTAATCTAATCCAGGTTTTCAAAATTATGAATGGGTTCGATAACGTAGATAGGGAGAGCTTTTTCGAAATATCTCAATATAATAGGACTAGAAATAACGGGTGTAAGTTGACAGCAGTTGCCAAAACCTTTTTTACGCATAGAAGTAATTAATAGCACGTCATAATGTTATAATGTTATATAATGTTATAATGTTTCAGACCAACAAAGACCCTAGGATCCACTCATGGCTGGTCTACCTAACTGTGTTCGTAATCGTGTATTGTGTATGTCCTCCGTGGTGGCGGAGGGGACCTACAATTTTACGTGGGTTCCGAACCACAAGAACATAAGAAATTTATGTAAAAACTGGGTATAGTTTAAGGTAGTAAGATTAAGGCTTTGTGGTTCGGAACCGACGTAAAATTGTAGGTCCTCTCCGCCACCACGGAGGACATGCACAATACACAATTACGAACACAGTTAGGTAGACTAGCCATGAGTGGATCCTAGGGTCTTTGTTGGTCTAAAACATTATAACATTATAACATACATAATACATATGTCCATACATATACACATATACAGTTATACATATATATAGATGGTAACGCCTTCCTATATTTACATCACAAAATTTGCCATTAACAGCAAATTTTATGCTCTATTAGCAGAATGGAGTTGTATGGTACTCTTGATAGATACCGCAGAGTAGCTTTAAAGATACAGAGGCAAAGAGGGAGATTATCTGTCGGCTAGGATTACACACTCAAATAACTACACATAATTGCATAATTACATATAGGTATTCAGCTAAGATTATACCTTCGTATTTAATTGAATATTAGACGCTGAATATAATTAATATAATTAATATAATTTTAAATATATTAATATTATTAATATCAATTATTAATACTAATATAAATTATTAATATTAATAATTCATTATTAATACAATTAGTGTAAATATATTAAGACTACATCATATCTACAGATCTACAGAAGCTAAGGCTAAAAAAGACCCTAAGATCCACTCTAAGGTTAGCCAGAGAGAAAGGAAAGAGGAGGGGGTTAAAAGACGAGAAAAGGGGTTAAGTAAGTAGCAAAACCTTTCATTCGTAAGTTAACATTCATTCAGAAAAAAAGAAAGAAAGATTCCTCATCATCCGCTGGCCACTGCCGACAAGTTGGAAAAATAGTCGAAGAGAATAGGAGAGGGGTGAAAGATGAAAAGAAGTAAAATAAGAACGCTTACAAACCATGCACACACAGTCTTAACTCACTGTCATACCATGCAACTACAGACATGCTAGTAAAGAGAGTTACAGACATGCAATAAGGAGAGGATTTAAAAAAAAAGTAGTAGAGTATAACAAAAGTGGGTTAGTTTACTCTACGAGCTACATCTACGTTCGTGTTAGTCTAATTTTTTTTTAATAATTTTATTGCTGGCATCACACGCTGGCATGTTACAAGCTGGCATTAATCGTCAACAGACTCATCCTTGACCACCACCTCCAGAGCCCTTGCTGCTAATTTTTTTTTAATTTTAAATACGTTAATATTTTTAAAATACCTATCTAAACGGTTCTTAAACACATTAACGCTGGTAGAGTTAACGACTGACGCGGGAAGATTATTCCATTTATCAATTACTTTAAACGTAGAGAAGTTTTTAGCGATATTAGTAATGAAACATCTGCCACGCAACTTATATCCGTTATTACGAGTATTGCTATTATCGAAAGTGAACAGTTTGTCAAATTTACGTTATCGATGTTATTAACGATTTTGAAAACTTCAATAAGCTCCCCCTTTAATTAAAATGTCGAAATATTAAATACTTTGCTTATTGAGTACCTTAACAACGTTAGATACTTGACCTTACCCACATTTGGTTTCGTTTTACCGGTTATTATTATTTCTGCCTAGCTATATAGAAATATGGAGATAAAAATGGAGACAAGAGCATGTAGTTTAATTTGTTAGCTGAAATAAGACAGGCGATACAGAATTATAGCTTGTATGAGTTGATGAATTTGTCTTTCAGTTTCCTTTGGAAGATTTTTAACGTCCAAGATTGTTTTATCGATTGATCAAGTGAATTCCAAAGATTTGGATCACTTAAAGATAAGGATCGAGTCGCACACTCTTGTGTATAGTTCGGTTTTCTGATGTACAGTTGCGCTCATAATTCTTAGGACACTCTTGAGAACAGATAGCGACACCTGGCATATATTTGTTGTGTGTACTACAAACGGTTGTACCACTTTATGAATGAATCTCAGGTTTGGTTAATTTGTTGTATAGCTCTTCAGTGTGTTATTTGAATGAGAGGTTTGAATCGATGATAATTCCCAGAAGTTTGGCCGACTGCACTCGCTGAACAGGGATTGAATGTATGTACAGTATAGGTTTAAAAGGGGCAACGATTTCTTTTTTGTGATGACTATATAAGGTGTTTTTTTAATATTTAAATATAGTTTTGTTGGCATTAAGCCATTCATACAAACTTTGGAGTTAGTTTGGAGTGGTAGTGAGTCTTTATGTGAAGTTATGATTGAATTATCATCTGCATACTGGTAGCAGGGACAGATATTTAGTGACCTGTGGAAGGGGGAACAGGATAGGTGCTGGAATGCTCTTTTGTGGTACCCCGTGCGAGATGCGTCTTGTTTGTGAGGTAAAAGAGTTCTGTGCTGTAAATTGTGTCCTGTTAGCGAAGTATGAAGCCATAGTGTTCGAGTTTTTTGAGAGTATGTCATGTGGTACTGTGTCAAAGTGCTCAGCTAGATCAAGTAGGTGATCACTGAAGTTCTTTTGTCATTGAGATTGCTATAAAGTTCCTCTAATATTGCGGCTATCGCGTCATTTGTCGTATGTTCACTTAGAAAAGCCAAACTGTTGTTTGAGTATGATTTTGAATTTGAATTGAATTTGTTATTTGATTATATATTACTCTGTCGTATAGTTCACTGACGATTGGGAGGATGGAAATAAGTCTGCAGTTTGATGGGGGAAATTTTATCACCCAATTTATAGATAGGGCATACTCTAGCCTTTTTTAAGCCGTCTGGGAAGACACCATTTTGAATGGATAGGTTTATGAGCTTTGAAAGTGTGTGGGGGCAGTTAAGTTTACGCACTCTTTGTAAATTCTGTTTGGGATTGTGTCTAGCGTACAACTTTTATTTTTTAATTGTTTTATGGCTGTCATTAGATCGTTTTGAGGTATTAGGCTCATATTAACTCTTACTGTTGAATATACTATACTTTAATTATCTTTATATCTCTTTAATATAGCCTATCAAAGGATACTTGGGACTTTGAACATGTCATACCTTTCCTGTCCCTGATTCACTATTACAAAGAAGAATTGAAAATATTTTACTAGATATCCTCACTGCCAGTGCTTCTGAACCTGGAAAATTGAAGTTTATATTTTTTCAGCGAAAATTACAGAAATATGTAGTCAGACAGAAATATGTTTTTAAGTGAGAAATTCATTTAATATTATAGTTTTAAAGGTGAAATTATTTTCTGTTAGTCTTAATCTCTATATGGAACTGTTAGTCTGTCTTTGAACGAGATATCTGTGCTTGCTTTGCATTCGTTAAACTTATATTCGAATGAATAGACTTTTCATTGCTTTGTTTTAATTGCAACTACTGATGAGAAGCCCAATTCACGTAAGTATGAGGTTGCAAATGGATACTCACTTTTTCGTGGTACCCAAAATGTACACAAGTCTTCTGACAGGAATGACAACTGCAGGTTTGTTCAGAAGAAAGCTCACTCACTTTATTGTGTGGTTTTTCTGCAAGTTCGGCAGACTCTACTACCCTTTCACTGAACATTTTAAGTATACCCACTTCTTAGCAACTTTCCATCGTCACACAGAAAATACATTAGTTCGGGAGCTGTTTTTGCAGGTCAAGTCTGCTGCATTATCACTTAGGGAAGTGTGGTCGCGAATTTTTTGTCAAAAGGGGGTCGCCAGCACATAAAAAGTTGAGAAACACCACTCTAAGGCCTAGGGCCTAGGCCGAACATTAATCAATAAAAAATCTTTTATAATTTTTATACGCCTGCTAGATATTTTTCATTGTTTTTATAACGTTTTGTAATTATTTATTGGCTATATATTTATCATTTTTGGTTTGAAATATTAAAGAAGCTGAAAAATGTTAAGCCTTTGCTGTAACCTGTAGGTCTATGCTCAATTAAACAAAAGTCTAGACTATATATTTAAAATGTGTGTTTTTACGTGTTTTTTACAACATATAAACAGTCGTTTATTAAAACTGTATATTCATTTTCTATGTAAATGGATTTTCGATTGGATACAGCAAGAAATTTTTTTTTTATAAAGGGTGATCCAGAGAAATGGGACCCAAAAGAAACCCCTGTAACTCTTAAAGTATAAGTCCTTTTATAAAATCATACGCATCATTCGAAAGAGGATAGTTACAAGTTTGTACAGGATTTATAGGTTTTGACAATACAAGACAAGATAAGATACAAAACAAAATAAAAGTGTTAGTTAAACTAACCCTTCAAGATGACTGCATGGACTGTGGAAACAGCTGCGTTTCATAACTGAGCAATATTATGAGCATGGAAGAAGTGTAGTTTCAGCTCAAAGATCTTTCAAGACAAATTTTCAGATGTCAAAATCACCTTCTAAGAGCTGAAACTACACTTCTTCCATGCTCATAATATTGCTCAGTTATGAAACGCAGCTGTTTCCACAGTCCATGCAGCCATCTTGAAGGGTTAGTTTTAACTAACACTTTTATTTTGTTTTGTATCTTATCTTGTCTTGTATTGTCAAAACCTATACAATCCTGTACAAACTTGTACTATCCCTTTCGAATGATGCGTATAATTTTATAAAAGGACTTATACTCTAAGAGTTACAGGGGTTTCTTTTGGGTCCCATTTCTCTGGATCACCCTATATATACTCTATGTATGGGATTGAACTCAGAATGGTTTTATGATACACACGGACCGTGCATGGAAAAAGAACTCTTCTTTCCCAGAAGAGTTCCTTGTTCCATGCACGGTCTATATATATATATATATATATATATATATAATATATATATCTATATATATATATATATTATGTATTATATATATTAATATATTATATATAAAATATATATTAATATATATATATATATATACACATATATATATATACATATATATAAAATATATATATATGTATATATGGTGTAGTGGCGTAGTGGTTAGCGTCGCTGACTACGAATCCATCGGCCCGGGTTCGAGACCCGACGGCAGCCGGCGCGCAGCAAAACCCAGCTGTTCATCCTTCCCACAATAAAGAAAGTGGTTGGTAGATAATGGGTACCCCCTAGGTGGCCTAGTGGTTAATGACGCTGGGCTGCTGATGGGGCGTGGTTCGGATTCCACGTTAAACTGTAGGTCTAAGGTGGAGTGAAAAGCTTGACCTTCATCAGAATGAAGCAATTCGGGCGGACGTGTTTTATCGTGTTTTTTATCGAGTGTCCAGTGTTATCAATTGAATAAGTGGTTTTCGTTGAGATGTCTTTAAAAAAAAAAATACTGTTTGGTGCATTCTTAACTAATACTTCGTGTTACTAATCATTCATTAACGAATATATTTCATCTATTGACTTTATTCAGTACTATATTATTTGATCAAACTAAGGATAGTGCGTGGCTTGCCTTGTTTTGTTTTCAAATCTCTCAGAAAACAAGGAGTCATAAGGTTCATTTTCCCTTCCTTAGGGAGGTCAGGTAGAGTGTGGTCACACACCGTGGGAAAAAAGGAAAAAAGTCGGTCGAATCGCGGACAGATAAGTACTACTAATACTCTTTCTTTTACAGATCTTTTCGTCGGTAGCTTAATTATATATTCATTTAGTATAAATTTTTGTTACAAGAATCTGTTTCTGCGTTTCAGGAACATTTTTGCGGGTTTGCTCAGGTGATGGCGCAATAAGCACGCGGTAGACCTACGTTGTAATTTATTAATTTCCAAGCGCTCGTTTTTTGTTTTTTAACTAATTAAGAGCATGGCACCCCCGTCAAGTACTTGCACTCGCTGTGAAGGGAAATTTGCCGCTTACGCGTTTACAATGGCTAATAATAATGAACAGTTAGTTTGCAGGTGGTGCTCAAGCATGGAAATGCTGAGGAACGAGTTAGAACGTGAGAGGGAGGCCAGAGTTAGGCTTGAAGAAAGCGTGATGCTCCTGACGGCAAAATTAGAATCCCTTGAGACTCCAGTTACGACCCCTCCTGCCTCAGTTTATACTAATAATATAAATATTACTAATAGCCCTCTCTCTTCCCCTAGTTCCCAACCCTTCGTTCGAGTGCGTAATGGAGCCCCATTGAGAAAACCTAAGACTTGTCTACCTGTAATAACAAACAATACGTTTTCTGTTTTAGGTTTTGAAGATGCTGATGAACCGGAAATACGACTCGTTGGCGATTCCATTGTTCGAGGGCAGCTCGAGGAATTCTGTGGGAGAAACCCTCGTCGTAGGCGCCGTTACTGCTACCCTGGTGCAAGGGTGGAGGATATAACTAATAGTGTTGACCATTTTACGGACGGTACCGCCGAGGACACAACGTATGTTATTCATGTCGGTACTAATAACGTTTTAAATTCTAGATCGGAAGAACTGCTGGCTAGGTACAGGGACTTACTAGAGCGATTAAAGAAAAACTAATAAGATTGTTTTAACAGGTATACTTCCTCGAATTATCCAACGTAACGATTTCTACAGCAAGGCGACCTATATTAACAATACCTAAAGTTTCTTTGCCAACAGGAAGGAGTGCATTTTGCGAATTTTTGGAACAGTTTCTACGGCAGGAGGGACTTGTTCCTCGGAGATGGACTTCATCTTAATGACGTTGGAGCTGCGCGTTCAGGAAGACTATTTCATAATACTGTCTCTTCTTTTCAGGCTGCCGTAACTCGAACGGTCCCAGCGTAAATTCCACAAATTTCTCCCGCGCTCGCGAAGGTGTCGCAATTACAAACAATTTGGAGGTTCTATCCTTAAATGCTCGTAGCTTACGAAATAAAATAAACGAATTTTTTTCTTTAATTGCTTGTAAAGACTATGATTTAATTGCTATAAATGAATCGTGGCTTAGCACTGAAACACGTGACTTTGTAGGGGAGTATCAAATTAGAGGTTATAGACTTTTTGTTAAAAGCAGAATAGGTAGGCGAGGAGGCGGTGTTATGTTGTATATCAAAGATAATATTGCGAACGTTATAGAAGTAAAGCACACAATTCCAGAACCAATAGATTCGACTATAGCAGAACTTAAATTGAACGATTTCAAACTTGTTGTTGCGGTTATATATAGGCCCCCTAATCAAACAGCTGATACGGACGAAGCGTTATATCGTGAACTAAAGAGAATAATAGGTAGTGAGCAGGCTTTAGTTATGGGTGACTTTAATTGCGCCAACGTGAATTACGATACAATGCAGGGAGACGCGGAAGGTAATCGTTTTTAATTTTCTCGAGGATAGCTTTCTTATTCAAAAGGTTGGGAACCTACGAGGTTGGACAGTATTTTAGATTTAGTAATAACTACGGATGATAGGCTAATTACTGATCTTCAAGTAATAGAACCGTTAAGCAATAGCGATCACAATATGGTAGAGTTTGTCCTCTCAGTAAGTCACTCGAAACCAGCTAACTCGACTAAAATTCCTAACTTCCAGCACGCAGACTTTTGTAAATTTCGAAATAAATTGTCACACGTCAATTGGGAAAACGTAATGGGGAACTCCAACGCAAAACTAATGTGGGAATCGTTTGAAACAGTATTTAGGACTATAAATGAGGAATGTGTACCGTACAAAATTAAGCGTGCGAAAGTAAATAACAAGCCCTTGTGGTTTACTTCTAGAGTAGGAGACATTATAAAGAGTAGAGATAGGGCTTATAGGCTACATAAGTGCGATAAAGACAATTTGTGGTTACGAAACAACTACATATCTCTAAGGCGTGAAGCGAAAAGTGTGATAAAAAAGTCCAAGCGCGAATTTGAAATCTCCATAGCTCGTGACGGTAAAGAAAACCCAAGCGATTCTTTCAATACGTCAACAATAGAAATCCAGTAAAAAGTGTCTTGGGGCCGTTGAAAAATGTTAACGGAGATCTAGTTTCTGAAAACAAGGAAATGGCTACCTTGCTAAACGAATTCTTTACGTCAGTTTTTACTATAGAAGATGTAACGAATATCCCTACGGTCATAGACATAATACCCTTTGATAATGGTAATATTTTGGATAATATTGTGGTTAGTGAAGAGGTAATGCGCTATATTGATAAAATGAAAACGCGTAAATCACCGGGGCCGGATTCCATATATCCCATACAACTAAAAGAATTAAAAGATAGCATTGTTGTGCCGCTAACAAAGATTTTTAATGCGTCTATTTCTGAGGGGTGCGTACCAGATAATTTCAAGTTAGCAAACGTAACACCTATCTTTAAGAAAGGCGATAAAGGTGCGGCGGGAAATTATAGGCCAATCAGTTTAACGTCTGTTGTAGGTAAGCTACTGGAATCAATAATTAGGGATCGTATAGTCGAACACTTAGAATTGCATAACTTAGTTAGAAATACGCAGCACGGTTTTAGGCGAAACAAATCTTGCTTAACTAATCTTTTAGAATTTTTTCAAAGCGTGGTTGACGTTTACGATAGTCATCGGGCGGTTGATGTAGTGTATTTAGATTTTCAAAAAGCGTTTGACACCGTACCGCACAAAAGACTCATTGAGAAAACTAAGGCTCATGGAATCAGGGTGTAGTAATAAATTGGATAGAAGAGTGGTTGCGAGGTAGGAAACAGAGGGTGGTCGTTGATGGAGCGGAGTCGTGTTGGGCTAATGTAGCGAGTGGCGTTCCTCAGGGTTCTGTATTGGGCCCCTTGCTTTTTCTTATATATATTAACGATTTAGATGTCGGCCTAGTCAGTACAGTTTCAAAGTTTGCGGATGACACGAAGCTGGGTGGTAGGGCGATTAATGACGAAGATAGAGGTAAAATCCAGAATGATCTGAATAAAATCGTTGATTGGTCAGTCACATGGCAAATGAGATTTAACGTCGATAAGTGCAAAATTTTACATATAGGTTCGCGTAACGGTAATTTTGCGTATAGTATGTCAGGGAAAGAGTTGATAAGCGTAGAGCAGGAAAAAGATTTAGGAGTTATAGTCACTGGTGATTTAAAAGTAGCGAAACAAAGTACAGCAGCGGTCAATAAAGCGAACAAAGTGTTAGGTTTTATAGCTCGGAATTTTGAGTACAAATCGCGCGATATTATAGTTCCTCTTTATAAATCATTAGTTAGACCCCATTTGGAGTACGCGATCCAATTTTGGAATCCGCATATGCGCAAAGATATAGACAAAATCGAAAGAGTTCAAAGACGAGCAACTAAGATGATTCCGTCGCTTAGGTCAAAGTCGTACGAGGATAGGCTTAAAGAGTTAAAATTGACTACACTCGAGACTAGGAGGCTAAGGGGTGATCTAATCCAGGTTTTCAAAATTATGAATGGGTTCGATAACGTAGATAGAGATAGCTTTTTCGAAATATCTCAATATAATAGGACTAGAAATAACGGGTGTAAGTTGACAGCAGTTGCCAAAACCTTTTTTACGCATAGAAGTAATTAATAGCACGTCATAATGTTATAATGTTATATAATGTTATAATGTTTCAGACCAACAAAGACCCTAGGATCCACTCATGGCTGGTCTACCTAACTGTGTTCGTAATCGTGTATTGTGTATGTCCTCCGTGGTGGCGGAGGGGACCTACAATTTTACGTGGGTTCCGAACCACAAGAACATAAGAAATTTATGTAAAAACTGGGTATAGTTTAAGGTAGTAAGATTAAGGCTTTGTGGTTCGGAACCGACGTAAAATTGTAGGTCCTCTCCGCCACCACGGAGGACATGCACAATACACAATTACGAACACAGTTAGGTAGACTAGCCATGAGTGGATCCTAGGGTCTTTGTTGGTCTAAAACATTATAACATTATAACATACATAAATACATATGTCCATACATATACACATATACAGTTATACATATATATAGATGGTAACGCCTTCCTATATTTACATCACAAAATTTGCCATTAACAAGCAAATTTTATGCTCTATTAGCAGAATGGAGTTGTATGGTACTCTTGATAGATACCGCAGAGTAGCTTTAAAGATACAGAGGCAAAGAGCGAGATTATCTGTCGGCTAGGATTACACACTCAAATAACTACACATAATTGCATAATTACATATAGGTATTCAGCTAAGATTATACCTTCGTATTTAATTGAATATTAGACGCTGAAATATAATTAAATATAATTAATATAATTTAAATATATTAATATTATTAATATCAATATTATTAATACTAATATAAATTATTAATATTAATAATTCATTATTAATACAATTAGTGTAAATATATTAAGACTACATCATATCTACAGATCTACAGAAGCTAAGGCTAAAAAGACCCTAAGATCCACTCTAAGGTTAGCCAGAGAGAAAGGAAAGAGGAGGGGGTTAAAAGACGAGAATAAGGGGTTAAGTAAGTAGCAAAACCTTTCATTCGTAAGTTAACATTCATTCAGAAAAAAAGAAAGAAAGATTCCCCATCATCATCCGCTGGCCACTGCCGACAAGTTGGAAAAATAGTCGAAGAGAATAGGAGAGGGGTGAAAGATGAAAAGAAGTAAAATAAGAACGCTTACAAACCATGCACACACAGTCTTAACTCACTGTCATACCATGCAAACTACAGACATGCTAGTAAAGAGAGTTACAGACATGCAAATAAGGAGAGGATTTAAAAAAAAAGTAGGTAGAGTATAACAAAAAGTGGGTTAGTTTACTCTACGAGCTACATCTACGTTCGTGTTAGTCTAATTTTTTTTTTAATAATTTTATTGCTGGCATCACACGCTGGCATGTTACAAGCTGGCATTAATCGTCAACAGACTCATCCTTGACCACCACCTCCAGAGCCCTTGCTGCTAATTTTTTTTAATTTTAAATAACGTTAATATTTTTAAAATACCTATCTAAACGGTTCTTAAACACATTAACGCTGGTAGAGTTAACGACTGACGCGGGAAGATTATTCCATTTATCAATTACTTTAAACGTAGAGAAGTTTTTAGCGATATTAGTAATGAAACATCTGCCACGCAACTTATATCCGTTATTACGAGTATTGCTATTATCGAAAGTGAACAGTTTGTCAAATTTACGTTATCGATGTTATTAACGATTTTGAAAACTTCAATAAGCTCCCCCTTTAATTAAAATGTCGAAATATTAAATACTTTGCTTATTGAGTACCTTAACAACGTTAGATACTTGACCTTACCCACATTTGGTTTCGTTTTACCGGTTATTATTATTTCTGCCTAGCTATATAGAAATATGGAGATAAAAATGGAGACAAGAGCATGTAGTTTAATTTTGTTAGCTGAAATAAGACAGGCGATACAGAATTATAGCTTGTATGAGTTGATGAATTTGTCTTTCAGTTTCCTTTGGAAGATTTTTAACGTCCAAGATTGTTTTATCGATTGATCAAGTGAATTCCAAAGATTTGGATCACTTAAAGATAAGGATCGAGTCGCACACTCTTGTGTATAGTTCGGTTTTCTGATGTACAGTTGCGCTCATAATTCTTAGGACACTCTTGAGAACAGATAGCGACACCTGGCATATATTTGTTGTGTGTACTACAAACGGTTGTACCACTTTATGAATGAATCTCAGGTTTGGTTAATTTGTTGTATAGCTCTTCAGTGTGTTATTTGAATGAGAGGTTTGAATCGATGATAATTCCCAGAAGTTTGGCCGACTGCACTCGCTGAACAGGGATTGAATGTATGTACAGTATAGGTTTAAAAGGGGCAACGATTTCTTTTTTGTGATGACTATATAAGGTGTTTTTTTAATATTTAAATATAGTTTGTTGGCATTAAGCCATTCATACAAACTTTGGAGTTAGTTTGGAGTGGTAGTGAGTCTTTATGTGAAGTTATGATTGAATTATCATCTGCATACTGGTAGCAGGGACAGATATTTAGTGACCTGTGGAAGGGGGAACAGGATAGGTGCTGGAATGCTCTTTTGTGGTACCCCGTGCGAGATGCGTCTTGTTTGTGAGGTAAAAGAGTTCTGTGCTGTAAATTGTGTCCTGTTAGCGAAGTATGAAGCCATAGTGTTCGAGTTTTTTGAGAGTATGTCATGTGGTACTGTGTCAAAGTGCTCAGCTAGATCAAGTAGGATGATCACTGAAGTTCTTTTGTCATTGAGATTGCTATAAAGTTCCTCTAATATTGCGGCTATCGCGTCATTTGTCGTATGTTCACTTAGAAAGCCAAACTGTTGTTTGAGTATGATTTTGAATTTGAATTGAATTTTGTTATTTGATTATATATTACTCTGTCGTATAGTTCACTGACGATTGGGAGGATGGAAATAAGTCTGCAGTTTGATGGGGGAAATTTTATCACCCAATTTATAGATAGGGCATACTCTAGCCTTTTTTAAGCCGTCTGGGAAGACACCATTTTGAATGGATAGGTTTATGAGCTTTGAAAGTGTGGTGGGGGCAGTTAAGTTTACGCACTCTTTGTAAATTCTGTTTGGGATTGTGTCTAGCGTACAACTTTTATTTTTTAATTGTTTTATGGCTGTCATTAGATCGTTTTGAGGTATTAGGCTCATATTAACTCTTACTGTTGAATATACTATACTTTAATTATCTTATATATCTCTTTAATATAGCCTATCAAAGGATACTTGGGACTTTGAACATGTCATACCTTTCCTGTCCCTGATTCACTATTACAAAGAAGAATTGAAAATATTTTACTAGATATCCTCACTGCCAGTGCTTCTGAACCTGGAAAATTGAAGTTTATATTTTTTCAGCGAAAATTACAGAAATATGTAGTCAGACAGAAAATATGTTTTTAAGTGAGAAATTCATTTAATATTATAGTTTTAAAGGTGAAATTATTTTCTGTTAGTCTTAATCTCTATATGGAACTGTTAGTCTGTCTTTGAACGAGATATCTGTGCTTGCTTTGCATTCGTTAAACTTATATTCGAATGAATAGACTTTTCATTGCTTTGTTTTAATTGCAACTACTGATGAGAAGCCCAATTCACGTAAGTATGAGGTTGCAAATGGATACTCACTTTTTCGTGGTACCCAAAATGTACACAAGTCTTCTGACAGGAATGACAACTGCAGGGTTTGTTCAGAAGAAAGCTCACTCACTTTATTGTGTGGTTTTTCTGCAAGTTCGGCAGACTCTACTACCCTTTCACTGAACATTTTAAGTATACCCACTTCTTAGCAACTTTCCATCGTCACACAGAAAATACATTAGTTCGGGAGCTTTTTTGCAGGTCAAGTCTGCTGCATTATCACTTAGGGAAGTGTGGTCGCGAAATTTTTTGTCAAAAGGGGGTCGCCAGCACATAAAAAGTTGAGAAACACCACTCTAAGGCCTAGGGCCTAGGCCGAACATTAATCAATAAAAAATCTTTTATAATTTTTATACGCCTGCTAGATATTTTTCATTGTTTTTATAACGTTTTGTAATTATTTTATTGGCTATATATTTATCAATTTTTGGTTTGAAATATTAAAGAAGCTGAAAAATGTTAAGCCTTTGCTGTAACCTGTAGGTCTATGCTCAATTAAACAAAAGTCTAGACTATATATTTAAAATGTGTGTTTTACGTGTTTTTACAACATATAAACAGTCGTTTATTAAAACTGTATATTCATTTTCTATGTAAATGGATTTTCGATTGGATACAGCAAGAAATTTTTTTTTTATAAAGGGTGATCCAGAGAAATGGGACCCAAAAGAAACCCCTGTAACTCTTAAAGTATAAGTCCTTTTATAAAATCATACGCATCATTCGAAAGAGGATAGTTACAAGTTTGTACAGGATTGTATAGGTTTTGACAATACAAGACAAGATAAGATACAAAACAAAATAAAAGTGTTAGTTAAAACTAACCCTTCAAGATGACTGCATGGACTGTGGAACAGCTGCGTTTCATAACTGAGCAATATTATGAGCATGGAAGAAGTGTAGTTTCAGCTCAAAGATCTTTCAAGACAAATTTTCAGATGTCAAAATCACCTTCTAAGAGCTGAAACTACACTTCTTCCATGCTCATAATATTGCTCAGTTATGAAACGCAGCTGTTCCACAGTCCATGCAGCCATCTTGAAGGGTTAGTTTTAACTAACACTTTTATTTTGTTTTGTATCTTATCTTGTCTTGTATTGTCAAAACCTATACAATCCTGTACAAACTTGTAACTATCCTCTTTCGAATGATGCGTATAATTTTATAAAAGGACTTATACTCTAAGAGTTACAGGGGTTTCTTTTGGGTCCCATTTCTCTGGATCACCCTATATATACTCTATGTATGGGATTGAACTCAGAATGGTTTTATGATACACACGGACCGTGCATGGAAAAAGGAACTCTTCTTTTCCCAGAAGAGTTCCTTGTTCCATGCACGGTCTATATATATATATATATATATATATATATATATATATATATATATATTATATATATATATATATATAATATATATAATATATATATATAAAATATATTATATATATATATATATATACACATATATATATATACATATATATAAAATATATATATATGTATATATGGTGTAGTGGCGTAGTGGTTAGCGTCGCTGACTACGAATCCATCGGCCCGGGTTCGAGACCCGACGGCAGCCGGCGCGCAGCAAAACCCAGCTGTTCATCCTTCCACACAATAAAGAAAGTGGTTGGTAGATAAATGGGTACCCTAGGTGGCCTAGTGGTTAAGACGCTGGGCTGCTGATGGGGCGTGGTTCGGATTCCACGTTAAACTGTAGGTCTAAGGTGGAGTGAAAAGCTTGACCTTCATCAGAATGAACAATTCGGGCGGACGTGTTTTATCGTGTTTTTATCGAGTGTCCAGTGTTATCAATTGAATAAGTGGTTTTCGTTGAGTGTCTTTAAAAAAAAAATAGTGTTTGGTGCATTCTTAACTAAATTACTTCGTGTTACTAATCATTCATTAACGAATATATTTCATCTATTGACTTTATTCAGTACTATATTATTTGATCAAACTAAGGATAGTGCACGTGGCTTGCCTTGTTTGTTTTTCAAATCTATCAGAAAACGAGGAGTCATAAGGTTTATTTTCCCTTCCTTAAGGAGGTCAGATAGAGTGTGGTCACACACCGTGGGAAAAAAGAAAAAAAGTCGGTCGAATTATGGCCAGATAAGTACAACTAATACTCTTTCTTTTACAGATATTTTCGTCGGTAGCTTAATTATATATTCATTTAGTATAAATTTTGTTACAAGAATCTGTTTCTGCGTTTCAGGAACATTTTTGCGGGTTTGCTCAGGTGACGGCGCAATAAGCATGCGGTAGACCTACGTTGTAATTTATTAATTTCCAAGCGCTCGTTTTTTGTTTTTTAACTAATTAAGAGCATGGCACCCCCGTCAAGTACTTGCAGTCGCTGTGAAGGGAAATTTGCCGCTTACGCGTTTACAATGGCTAATAATAATGAACAGTTAGTTTGCAGGTGGTGCTCAAGCATGGAATGCTGAGGAACGAGTTAGAACGTGAGAGGGAGGCCAGAGTTAGGCTTGAAGAAAGCGTGATGCTCCTGACGGCAAAATTAGAATCCCTTGAGACTCCAGTTACGACCCCTCCTGCCTCAGTTTCTACTAATAATATAAATAGTACTAATAGCCCTCTCTCTTCCCCTAGTTCCCAACCCTTCGTTCGAGTGCGTAATGGAGCCCCATTGAGAAAACCTAAGACTTGTCTACCAGTAATAACAAACAATAAGTTTTCTGTTTTAGGTTTCGAAGATGCTGATGAACCGGAAATACGACTCGTTGGCGATTCCATTGTTCGAGGGCAGCTCGAGGAATTCTGTGGGAGAAACCCTCGTCGTAGGCGCCGTTACTGCTACCCTGGTGCAAGGGTGGAGGATATAACTAATAGTGTTGACCATTTTACAGACGGTACCGCCGAGGACACAACGTATGTTATTCATGTCGGTACTAATAACGTTTTAAATTCTAGATCGGAAGAACTGCTGGCTAGGTACAGGGACTTACTAGAGCGATTAAAGGAAAAAACTAATAAGATTGTTTTAACAGGTATACTTCCTCGAATTATCCAACGTAACGATTTCTACAGCAAGGCGACCTATATTAACAATAACCTAAAGTCTCTTTGCCAACAGGAAGGAGTGCATTTTGCGAATTTTTGGAACAGTTTCTACGGCAGGAGGGACTTGTTCCTCGGAGATGGACTTCATCTTAATGACGTTGGAGCTGCGCGTTTAGGAAGACTATTTCATAATACTGTCTCTTCTTTTCAGGCTGCCGTAACTCGAACGGTCCCAGCGTAAATTCCACAAATTTCCCCTGCGCTCGCGAAGGTGTCGCAATTACAAACAATTTGAAGGTTCTATCCTTAAATGCTCGTAGCTTACGAAATAAAATAAACGAATTTTTTTCTTTAATTGCTTGTAAAGACTATGATTTAATTGCGATAAATGAATCGTGGCTTAGCACTGAAACACGTGACTTTGTAGGGGAGTATCAAATTAGAGGTTATAGACTTTTTGTTAAAAACAGAATAGGTAGGCGAGGAGGCGGTGTTATGTTGTATATCAAAGATAATATTGCGAACGTTATAGAAGTAAAGCACACAATTCCAGAACCAATAGATTCGACTATAGCAGAACTTAAATTGAACGATTTCAAACTTGTTGTTGCGGTTATATATAGGCCCCCTAATCAAACAGCTGATACGGACGAAGCGTTATATCGTGAACTAAAGAGAATAATAGGTAGTGAGCAGGCTTTAGTTATGGGTGACTTTAATTGCGCCAACGTGAATTACGATACAATGCAGGGAGACGCGGAAGGTAATCGTTTAGTTAATTTTCTCGAGGATAGCTTTCTTATTCAAAAGGTTGGGAACCTACGAGGTTGGACAGTATTTTAGATTTAGTAATAACTACGGATGATAGGCTAATTACTGATCTTCAAGTAATAGAACCGTTAAGCAATAGCGATCACAATATGGTAGAGTTTGTCCTCTCAGTAAGTCACTCGAAACCAGCTAACTCGACTAAAATTCCTAACTTCCAGCACGCAGACTTTTGTAAATTTCGAAATAAATTGTCACACATCAATTGGGAAAACGTAATGGAACTCCAACGCAAAACTAATGTGGGAATCGTTTGAAACAGTATTTAGGACTATAAATGAGGAATGTGTACCGTACAAAATTAAGCGTGCGAAAGTAAATAACAAGCCCTTGTGGTTTACTTCTAGAGTAGGAGACATTATAAAGAGTAGAGATAGGGCTTATAGGCTACATAAGTGCGATAAAGACAATTTGTGGTTACGAAACAACTACATATCTCTAAGGCGTGAAGCGAAAAGTGTGATAAAAAAGTCCAAGCGCGAATTTGAAATCTCCATAGCTCGTGACGGTAAAGAAAACTCCAAGCGATTCTTCCAATACGTCAACAATAGAAATCCAGTAAAAAGTATCTTGAGGCCGTTGAAAAATGTTAACGGAGATCTAGTTTCTGAAAACAAGGAAATGGCTACCTTGCTAAACGAATTCTTTACGTCAGTTTTTACTATAGAAGATGTAACGAATATCCCTATGGTCATAAACATAATACCCTTTGATAATGGTAATATTTTGGATAATATTGTGGTTAGTGAAGAAGCGGTAATGCGCTATATTGATAAAATGAAAACGCGTAAATCACCGGGGCCGGATTCCATATATCCCATACAACTAAAAGAATTAAAAGATAGCATTGTTGTGCCGCTAACAAAGATTTTTAATGTGTCTGTTTCTGAGGGGTGCGTACCAGATAATTTCAAGTTAGCAAACGTAACACCTATCTTTAAGAAAGGCGATAAAGGTGCGGCGGGAAATTATAGGCGAATCAGTTTAACGTCTGTTGTAGGTAAGCTACTGGAATTAATAATTAGGGATCGTATAGTCGAACACTTAGAATTGCATAACTTAGTTAGAAGTACGCAGCACGGTTTTCGGCGAAACAGATCTTCCTAACTAATCTTTTAGAATTTTTTCAAAGCGTGGTTGACGTTTACGATAGTCATCGGGCGGTTGATGTACAGTAGTGTATTTAGATTTTCAAAAAGCGTTTGACACCATACCGCACAAAAGACTCATTGAGAAAACAGGCTCATGGAATCAGAGGTGTAGTAATAAATTGGATAGAAGAGTGGTTGCGAGGTAGGAAACAGAGGGTGGTCGTTGATGGAGCAGAGTCGTGTTGGGCTAATGTAGCGAGTGGCGTTCCACAGGGTTCTGTATTGGGCCCCTTGCTTTTTCTTATATATATTAACGATTTAGATGTCGGCCTAGTCAGTACAGTTTCAAAGTTTGCGGATGACACGAAGCTGAGTGGTAGGGCGATTAATGACGAAGATAGAGGTAAAATCCAGAATGATCTGAATAAAATCGTTGATTGGTCAGTCACATGGCAAATGAGATTTAACGTCGATAAGTGCAAAATTTTACATATAGGTTCGCGTAACGGTAATTTTGCGTATAGTATGTCAGGGAAAGAGTTGATAAGCGTAGAGCAGGAAAAAGATTTAGGAGTTATAGTCACTGGTGATTTAAAAGTAGCGAAACAAAGTACAGCAGCGGTCAATAAAGCGAACAAAGTGTTAGGTTTTATAGCTCGGAATTTTGAGTACAAATCGCGCGATATTATAGTTCCTCTTTATAAATCATTAGTTAGACCCCATTTGGAGTACGCGATCCAATTTTGGAATCCGCATATGCGCAAAGATATAGACAAAATCGAAAGAGTTCAAAGACGAGCAACTAAGATGATTCCGTCGCTTAGGTCAAAGTCGTACGAGGATAGGCTTAAAGAGTTAAAATTGACTACACTCGAGACTAGGAGGCTAAGGGGTGATCTAATCCAGGTTTTCAAAATTATGAATGGGTTCGATAACGTAGATAGAGAGCTTTTTCGAAATATCTCAATATAATAGGACTAGAAAATAACGGGTGTAAGTGACAGCAGTTGCCAAAACCTTTTTTACGCATAGAAGTAATTAATAGCACGTCATAATGTTATAATGTTATATAATGTTATAATGTTTCAGACCAACAAAGACCCTAGGATCCACTCATGGCTGGTCTACCTAACTGTGTTCGTAATCGTGTATTGTGTATGTCCTCCGTGGTGGCGGAGGGGACCTACAATTTTACGTGGGTTCCGAACCACAAGAACATAAGAAATTTATGTAAAAATGGGTATAGTTTAAGGTAGTAAGATTAAGGCTTTGTGGTTCGGAACCGACGTAAAATTGTAGGTCCTCTCCGCCACCACGGAGGACATGCACAATACAACAATTACGAACACAGTTAGGTAGACTAGCCATGAGTGGATCCTAGGGTCTTTGTTGGTCTAAAACATTATAACATTATAACATACATAAATACATATGTCCATACATATACACATATACAGTTATACATATATATAGATGGTAACGCCTTCCTATATTTACATCACAAAATTTGCCATTAACAAGCAAATTTTATGCTCTATTAGCAGAATGGAGTTGTATGGTACTCTTGATAGATACGCAGAGTAGCTTTAAAGATACAGAGGCAAAGAGCGAGATTATCTGTCGGCTAGGATTACACACTCAAATAACTACACATAATTGCTAATTACATATAGGTATTCAGCTAAGATTATACCTTTCGTATTTAATTGAATATTAGACGCTGAAATATAATTAAATATAATTAATATAATTTAAATATATTAATATTATTAATACAATATTATTAATACTAATATAAATTATTAATATTAATAATTCATTATTAATACAATTAGTGTAAATATATTAAGACTACATCATATCTACAGATCTACAGAAGCTAAGGCTAAAAAGACCCTAAGATCCACTCTAAGGTTAGCCAGAGAGAAAGGAAGAGGAGGGGGTTAAAAGACGAGAATAAGGGTTAAGTAAGTAGCAAAACCTTTCATTCGTAAGTTAACATTCATTCAGAAAAAAAGAAGAAAGATTCCCCATCATCATCCGCTGGCCACTGCCGACAAGTTGGAAAAATAGTCGAAGAGAATAGGAGAGGGGTGAAAGATGAAAAGAAGTAAAATAAGAACGCTTAAACATGCACACACAGTCTTAACTCACTGTCATACCATGCAAACTACAGACATGCTAGTAAAGAGAGTTACAGACATGCAAATAAGGAGAGGATTTAAAAAAAAGTAGGTAGAGTATAACAAAAAGTGGGTTAGTTTACTCTACGAGCTACATCTACGTTCGTGTTAGTCTAATTTTTTTTTTAATAATTTTATTGCTGGCATCACACGCTGGCATGTTACAAGCTGGCATTAATCGTCAACAGACTCATCCTTGACCACCACCTCCAGAGCCCTTGCTGCTAATTTTTTTAATTTTAAATAACGTTAATATTTTTAAAATACCTATCTAAACGGTTCTTAAACACATTAACGCTGGTAGAGTTAACGACTGACGCGGGAAGATTATTCCATTTATCAATTACTTTAAACGTAGAGAAGTTTTTAGCGATATTAGTAATGAAACATCTGCCACGCAACTTATATCCGTTATTACGAGTATTGCTATTATCGAAAGTGAACAGTTTGTCAAATTTACGTTATCGATGTTATTAACGATTTTGAAAACTTCAATAAGCTCCCCCTTTAATTAAAATGTCGAAATATTAAATACTTTGCTTATTGAGTACCTTAACAACGTTAGATACTTGACCTTACCCACATTTGGTTTCGTTTTACCGGTTATTATTATTTCTGCCTAGCTATATAGAAATATGGAGATAAAAATGGAGACAAGAGCATGTAGTTTAATTTTGTTAGCTGAAATAAGACAGGCGATACAGAATTATAGCTTGTATGAGTTGATGAATTTGTCTTTCAGTTTCCTTTGGAAGATTTTTAACGTCCAAGATTGTTTTATCGATTGATCAAGTGAATTCCAAAGATTTGGATCACTTAAAGATAAGGATCGAGTCGCACACTCTTGTGTATAGTTCGGTTTTCTGATGTACAGTTGCGCTCATAATTCTTAGGACACTCTTGAGAACAGATAGCGACACCTGGCATATTTGTTGTGTGTACTACAAACGGTTGTACCACTTTATGAATGAATCTCAGGTTTGGTTAATTTGTTGTATAGCTCTTCAGTGTGTTATTTGAATGAGAGGTTTGAATCGATGATAATTCCCAGAAGTTTGGCCGACTGCACTCGCTGAACAGGGATTGAATGTATGTACAGTATAGGTTTAAAAGGGGCAACGATTTCTTTTTTGTGATGACTATATAAGGTGTTTTTTTAATATTTAAATATAGTTTGTTGGCATTAAGCCATTCATACAAACTTTGGAGTTAGTTTGGAGTGGTAGTGAGTCTTTATGTGAAGTTATGATTGAATTATCATCTGCATACTGGTAGCAGGGACAGATATTTAGTGACCTGTGGAAGGGGGAACAGGATAGGTGCTGGAATGCTCTTTTGTGGTACCCCGTGCGAGATGCGTCTTGTTTGTGAGGTAAAAGAGTTCTGTGCTGTAAATTGTGTCCTGTTAGCGAAGTATGAAGCCATAGTGTTCGAGTTTTTTGAGAGTATGTCATGTGGTACTGTGTCAAAGTGCTCAGCTAGATCAAGTAGGATGATCACTGAAGTTCTTTTGTCATTGAGATTGCTATAAAGTTCCTCTAATATTGCGGCTATCGCGTCATTTGTCGTATGTTCACTTAGAAAGCCAAACTGTTGTTTGAGTATGATTTTGAATTTGAATTGAATTTTGTTATTTGATTATATATTACTCTGTCGTATAGTTCACTGACGATTGGGAGGATGGAAATAAGTCTGCAGTTTGATGGGGGAAATTTTATCACCCAATTTATAGATAGGGCATACTCTAGCCTTTTTTAAGCCGTCTGGGAAGACACCATTTTGAATGGATAGGTTTATGAGCTTTGAAAGTGTGGTGGGGGCAGTTAAGTTTACGCACTCTTTGTAAATTCTGTTTGGGATTGTGTCTAGCGTACAACTTTTATTTTTTAATTGTTTTATGGCTGTCATTAGATCGTTTTGAGGTATTAGGCTCATATTAACTCTTACTGTTGAATATACTATACTTTAATTATCTTATATATCTCTTTAATATAGCCTATCAAAGGATACTTGGGACTTTGAACATGTCATACCTTTCCTGTCCCTGATTCACTATTACAAAGAAGAATTGAAAATATTTTACTAGATATCCTCACTGCCAGTGCTTCTGAACCTGGAAAATTGAAGTTTATATTTTTCAGCGAAAATTACAGAAATATGTAGTCAGACAGAAAATATGTTTTTAAGTGAGAAATTCATTTAATATTATAGTTTTAAAGGTGAAATTATTTTCTGTTAGTCTTAATCTCTATATGGAACTGTTAGTCTGTCTTTGAACGAGATATCTGTGCTTGCTTTGCATTCGTTAAACTTATATTCGAATGAATAGACTTTTCATTGCTTTGTTTTAATTGCAACTACTGATGAGAAGCCCAATTCACGTAAGTATGAGGTTGCAAATGGATACTCACTTTTTCGTGGTACCCAAAATGTACACAAGTCTTCTGACAGGAATGACAACTGCAGGGTTTGTTCAGAAGAAAGCTCACTCACTTTATTGTGTGGTTTTTCTGCAAGTTCGGCAGACTCTACTACCCTTTCACTGAACATTTTAAGTATACCCACTTCTTAGCAACTTTCCATCGTCACACAGAAAATACATTAGTTCGGGAGCTGTTTTTGCAGGTCAAGTCTGCTGCATTATCACTTAGGGAAGTGTGGTCGCGAAATTTTTTGTCAAAAGGGGGTCGCCAGCACATAAAAAGTTGAGAAACACCACTCTAAGGCCTAGGGCCTAGGCCGAACATTAATCAATAAAAAATCTTTTATAATTTTTATACGCCTGCTAGATATTTTTCATTGTTTTTATAACGTTTTGTAATTATTTTATTGGCTATATATTTATCAATTTTTGGTTTGAAATATTAAAGAAGCTGAAAAATGTTAAGCCTTTGCTGTAACCTGTAGGTCTATGCTCAATTAAACAAAAGTCTAGACTATATATTTAAAATGTGTGTTTTACGTGTTTTTACAACATATAAACAGTCGTTTATTAAAACTGTATATTCATTTTCTATGTAAATGGATTTTCGATTGGATACAGCAAGAAATTTTTTTTTATAAAGGGTGATCCAGAGAAATGGGACCCAAAAGAAACCCCTGTAACTCTTAAAGTATAAGTCCTTTTATAAAATCATACGCATCATTCGAAAGAGGATAGTTACAAGTTTGTACAGGATTGTATAGGTTTTGACAATACAAGACAAGATAAGATACAAAACAAAATAAAAGTGTTAGTTAAAACTAACCCTTCAAGATGACTGCATGGACTGTGGAACAGCTGCGTTTCATAACTGAGCAATATTATGAGCATGGAAGAAGTGTAGTTTCAGCTCAAAGATCTTTCAAGACAAATTTTCAGATGTCAAAATCACCTTCTAAGAGCTGAAACTACACTTCTTCCATGCTCATAATATTGCTCAGTTATGAAACGCAGCTGTTCCACAGTCCATGCAGCCATCTTGAAGGGTTAGTTTTAACTAACACTTTTATTTTGTTTTGTATCTTATCTTGTCTTGTATTGTCAAAACCTATACAATCCTGTACAAACTTGTAACTATCCTCTTTCGAATGATGCGTATAATTTTATAAAAGGACTTATACTCTAAGAGTTACAGGGGTTTCTTTTGGGTCCCATTTCTCTGGATCACCCTATATATACTCTATGTATGGGATTGAACTCAGAATGGTTTTATGATACACACGGACCGTGCATGAAAAAGGAACTCTTCTTTTCCCAGAAGAGTTCCTTGTTCCATGCACGGTCTATTATATATATATATATATATATATATATATATATATATATATATATATATATATATATATATATAATATATATATATATAAAATTATATTAATATATATATATATATACACATATATATATATACATATATATAAAATATATATATATGTATATATGGTGTAGTGGCGTAGTGGTTAGCGTCGCTGACTACGAATCCATCGGCCCAGGTTCGAGACCCGACGGCAGCCGGCGCGCAGCAAAACCCAGCTGTTCATCCTTCCACACAATAAAGAAAGTGGTTGGTAGATAAATGGGTACCCTAGGTGGCCTAGTGGTTAAGACGCTGGGCTGCTGATGGGGCGTGGTTCGGATTCCACGTTAAACTGTAGGTCTAAGGTGGAGTGAAAAGCTTGACCTTCATCAGAATGAACAATTCGGGCGGACGTGTTTTATCGTGTTTTTATCGAGTGTCCAGTGTTATCAATTGAATAAGTGGTTTTCGTTGAGATGTCTTTAAAAAAAAAAAATACTGTTTGGTGCATTCTTAACTAAATTACTTCGTGTTACTAATCATTCATTAACGAATATATTTCATCTATTGACTTTATTCAGTACTATATTATTTGATCAAACTAAGGATAGTGCACGTGGCTTGCCTTGTTTGTTTTTCAAATCTCTCAGAAAACAAGGAGTCATAAGGTTCATTTTCCCTTCCTTAGGGAGGTCAGGTAGAGTGTGGTCACACACCGTGGGAAAAAAGGAAAAAAGTCGGTCGAATCGCGGACAGATAAGTACTACTAATACTCTTTCTTTTACAGATCTTTTCGTCGGTAGCTTAATTATATATTCATTTAGTATAAATTTTTGTTACAAGAATCTGTTTCTGCGTTTCAGGAACATTTTTGCGGGTTTGCTCAGGTGATGGCGCAATAAGCACGCGGTAGACCTACGTTGTAATTTATTAATTTCCAAGCGCTCGTTTTTTGTTTTTTAACTAATTAAGAGCATGGCACCCCCGTCAAGTACTTGCAGTCGCTGTGAAGGGAAATTTGCCGCTTACGCGTTTACAATGGCTAATAATAATGAACAGTTAGTTTGCAGGTGGTGCTCAAGCATGGAATGCTGAGGAACGAGTTAGAACGTGAGAGGGAGGCCAGAGTTAGGCTTGAAGAAAGCGTGATGCTCCTGACGGCAAAATTAGAATCCCTTGAGACTCCAGTTACGACCCCTCCTGCCTCAGTTTCTACTAATAATATAAATAGTACTAATAGCCCTCTCTCTTCCCCTAGTTCCCAACCCTTCGTTCGAGTGCGTAATGGAGCCCCATTGAGAAAACCTAAGACTTGTCTACCAGTAATAACAAACAATAAGTTTTCTGTTTTAGGTTTCGAAGATGCTGATGAACCGGAAATACGACTCGTTGGCGATTCCATTGTTCGAGGGCAGCTCGAGGAATTCTGTGGGAGAAACCCTCGTCGTAGGCGCCGTTACTGCTACCCTGGTGCAAGGGTGGAGGATATAACTAATAGTGTTGACCATTTTACAGACGGTACCGCCGAGGACACAACGTATGTTATTCATGTCGGTACTAATAACGTTTTAAATTCTAGATCGGAAGAACTGCTGGCTAGGTACAGGGACTTACTAGAGCGATTAAAGGAAAAAACTAATAAGATTGTTTTAACAGGTATACTTCCTCGAATTATCCAACGTAACGATTTCTACAGCAAGGCGACCTATATTAACAATAACCTAAAGTCTCTTTGCCAACAGGAAGGAGTGCATTTTGCGAATTTTTGGAACAGTTTCTACGGCAGGAGGGACTTGTTCCTCGGAGATGGACTTCATCTTAATGACGTTGGAGCTGCGCGTTTAGGAAGACTATTTCATAATACTGTCTCTTCTTTTCAGGCTGCCGTAACTCGAACGGTCCCAGCGTAAATTCCACAAATTTCCCTGCGCTCGCGAAGGTGTCGCAATTACAAACAATTTGAAGGTTCTATCCTTAAATGCTCGTAGCTTACGAAATAAAATAAACGAATTTTTTTCTTTAATTGCTTGTAAAGACTATGATTTAATTGCGATAAATGAATCGTGGCTTAGCACTGAAACACGTGACTTTGTAGGGGAGTATCAAATTAGAGGTTATAGACTTTTTGTTAAAAACAGAATAGGTAGGCGAGGAGGCGGTGTTATGTTGTATATCAAAGATAATATTGCGAACGTTATAGAAGTAAAGCACACAATTCCAGAACCAATAGATTCGACTATAGCAGAACTTAAATTGAACGATTTCAAACTTGTTGTTCGGTTATATATAGGCCCCCTAATCAAACAGCTGATACGGACGAAGCGTTATATCGTGAACTAAAGAGAATAATAGGTAGTGAGCAGGCTTTAGTTATGGGTGACTTTAATTGCGCCAACGTGAATTACGATACAATGCAGGGAGACGCGGAAGGTAATCGTTTAGTTAATTTTCTCGAGGATAGCTTTCTTATTCAAAAGGTTGGGGAACCTACGAGGTTGGACAGTATTTTAGATTTAGTAATAACTACGGATGATAGGCTAATTACTGATCTTCAAGTAATAGAACCGTTAAGCAATAGCGATCACAATATGGTAGAGTTTGTCCTCTCAGTAAGTCACTCGAAACCAGCTAACTCGACTAAAATTCCTAACTTCCAGCACGCAGACTTTTGTAAATTTCGAAATAAATTGTCACACGTCAATTGGGAAAACGTAATGGGGAACTCCAACGCAAAACTAATGTGGGAATCGTTTGAAACAGTATTTAGGACTATAAATGAGGAATGTGTACCGTACAAAATTAAGCGTGCGAAAGTAAATAACAAGCCCTTGTGGTTTACTTCTAGAGTAGGAGACATTATAAAGAGTAGAGATAGGGCTTATAGGCTACATAAGTGCGATAAAGACAATTTGTGGTTACGAAACAACTACATATCTCTAAGGCGTGAAGCGAAAAGTGTGATAAAAAAGTCCAAGCGCGAATTTGAAATCTCCATAGCTCGTGACGGTAAAGAAAACCCAAGCGATTCTTTCAATACGTCAACAATAGAAATCCAGTAAAAAGTGTCTTGGGCCGTTGAAAAATGTTAACGGAGATCTAGTTTCTGAAAACAAGGAAATGGCTACCTTGCTAAACGAATTCTTTACGTCAGTTTTTACTATAGAAGATGTAACGAATATCCCTACGGTCATAGACATAATACCCTTTGATAATGGTAATATTTTGGATAATATTGTGTTAGTGAAGAGGTAATGCGCTATATTGATAAAATGAAAACGCGTAAATCACCGGGGCCGGATTCCATATATCCCATACAACTAAAAGAATTAAAAGATAGCATTGTTGTGCCGCTAACAAAGATTTTTAATGTCTATTTCTGAGGGGTGCGTACCAGATAATTTCAAGTTAGCAAACGTAACACCTATCTTTAAGAAAGGCGATAAAGGTGCGGCGGGAAATTATAGGCCAATCAGTTTAACGTCTGTTGTAGGTAAGCTACTGGAATCAATAATTAGGGATCGTATAGTCGAACACTTAGAATTGCATAACTTAGTTAGAATACGCAGCACGGTTTTAGGCGAAACAAATCTTGCTTAACTAATCTTTTAGAATTTTTTCAAAGCGTGGTTGACGTTTACGATAGTCATCGGGCGGTTGATGTAGTGTATTTAGATTTTCAAAAAGCGTTTGACACCGTACCGCACAAAAGACTCATTGAGAAAACAGGCTCATGGAATCAGGGGTGTAGTAATAAATTGGATAGAAGAGTGGTTGCGAGGTAGGAAACAGAGGGTGGTCGTTGATGGAGCAGAGTCGTGTTGGGCTAATGTAGCGAGTGGCGTTCCACAGGGTTCTGTATTGGGCCCCTTGCTTTTTCTTATATATATTAACGATTTAGATGTCGGCCTAGTCAGTACAGTTTCAAAGTTTGCGGATGACACGAAGCTGGGTGGTAGGGCGATTAATGACGAAGATAGAGGTAAAATCCAGAATGATCTGAATAAAATCGTTGATTGGTCAGTCACATGGCAAATGAGATTTAACGTCGATAAGTGCAAAATTTTACATATAGGTTCGCGTAACGGTAATTTTGCGTATAGTATGTCAGGGAAAGAGTTGATAAGCGTAGAGCAGGAAAAAGATTTAGGAGTTATAGTCACTGGTGATTTAAAAGTAGCGAAACAAAGTACAGCAGCGGTCAATAAAGCGAACAAAGTGTTAGGTTTTATAGCTCGGAATTTTGAGTACAAATCGCGCGATATTATAGTTCCTCTTTATAAATCATTAGTTAGACCCCATTTGGAGTACGCAAATTTTGGAATCCGCATATGTGAAAAGATATAGACAAAATTGAAAGAGTTCAAAGACGAGCAACTAAGATGATTCCGTCGCTTAGGTCAAAGTCGTACGAGGATAGGCTTAAGGAGTTAAAATTGACTACACTCGAGACTAGGAGGCTAAGGGGTGATCTAATCCAGGTTTTCAAAATTATGTATGGGTTCGATAACGTAGATAGAGATAGCTTTTTCGAAATATCTCAATATAATAGGACTAGAAATAACGGGTGTAAGTTGACAAGTAGAAGGTTCGAGACAGCAGCTACGAAAAACTTTTTTACCCATAGAACATAGAATAATAAATAGCTGGAATAGTTTGCCAGTAGAAGTAATTAGTAGCACGTCTATAAACATGTTTAAAAATCGATTAGGTGCATATGTTGATAGATTGGGTATAGTTTAAGGTAGTAAAATTAAGGGTTGGATAAGAGATTTTGATTCTCTTTTCATTAAAGATCACAATAACCAGACTAGAGGTCATAGTATGAAATTATTTAAGCCAAGATGTAGAACAAATTTAAGAAAACGTAGTTTTACAAGTGTTGTGGGATATAGGGAGGCAGCATCTTGGGTTAGGGGATACTCTCTGTCCTTACACCCAATTTAGAGAGATTCCTCTGCCGAGCGGTGTCCCCCATAGTACTGTGAGGTATTGAAAAACTCATGATCTTCACTTGCCCCACAAACACCTTTAAATTGCACACACACACACACTTTTTTACATTACTGTACAATCTTTATAGCCACACCTACACTTTTCCTCGTAAGTATATATATCGTAATGTATATGGTTGTAAATTGTGACTTGGTTCGCAATTGATATGAACTGTGACTTATTTTTGGTTGGCAAGGTACTGGTATTGATGGATACCGTAATGAAATTGACTGGATTCTTTGGATCTGATATATTTGCATGTCGGTTATAAATAGATATAGAGTGTAACATATTTGTGGATAGTAGCCTATTATGACTTGATCCTCTGGATCCAGAGATTCTATCTTTAGTTTTAAATTGATAATTAATTAGTTTTAAATTGATAATTATTTAGTTTTGTTAAAATTGGTTGTTGCCAATGTACAGGCAGTTTTTACATAGTGGAGCCACCTCGATGGGCCGAAGTGGCCCCTAGTGTGCCCACTATAAAAATTTCTTATGTTCTTATGTTCTTTGTGGTTCGGAACCCACGTAAAATTGTAGGTCCCCTCCGCCACCACGGAGGACATGCACAATACACAACTACGAACACAGTTAGGTAGACCAGCCATGAGTGGATCCTAGGGTCTTTGTTGGTCTGAAACATTATAACATTATAACACATTATTTATATATATATACAGGGTGGGCCGAAAGTCTGGATCCATAGGAAAATATTTATTTTAATACATAAATTACAACAAATGGTAAATACTTAAAGTGAATATCAACTTTAACTCGTAAATGCGTATCCGTGATATTGTACAGTAGTTCGTACTCCAGTATAAATACTCAAATTCTTTTTTATTTCAGCCCAGAAATGGCTTCGAATCTAACAACAGAAGACCGGGTAGAACTTGTGCTCATGTACGCAAGACAGGGCGCTACACACAGAGAAGTTGCTACCGAATTCAATAGAAATCATCCTCTAAGCATCCAGTAACACATGCGACTGTTGGCAAGTTGTTTAAACGTTTCAAAGAAACAGGAAATGTACATGATCGACGGCGTTCTGGTCGTCCAAAAACTGCAACTGATGAAAATACCTCTGCAATGGTATGTGAGACTTTAACGAATAGTCCAGTAAAGTCAACAAGAAGATTATCAAATGAAACACGCATCTCGAGAACGTCAATTCGAAGAATTATTAAAAATCATAAATTCCATCCCTAAGTGTCTCGATGTCAGAGGCCGCCAATTTGAGCATTTGTTATAATTTGTTATTTATACTGGAGTACGAACCACTGTACAGTATCACGGATACGCATTTACGAGTGAAAGTTGATATTCATTTTAAGTATTTACCATTTGTTGTAATTTATGTATTAAAATAAATATTTTCCTATGGATCCAGACTTTCGGCCCACCCTGTATATTAGGGCGGATCGAAAATGAGGTTTTTAAACTTTATTTCGAAATTCAAATATGGCTAGTGCGGAAATATGTGGGTGCTATAGATAATGACTGTGCATAAATATTAGTCCTGCGAAATTATATCTTCAGGTGCCACAAAGCCGTCGAAAAAAGTGAAATATGATGATTTTCTTATATTCTGCATTAGTACAATAACTGAAACTTACTTGTTATTATTATATATTAAGTGTTCCAATTACCAAAATAGTTACTGAATTACGCAGCTCTTAGTTTATTTAGATCAATGTTCTTTTGATTAATGATCTAAATAATCCAGAACTCACCACGAGAAGGTGGCTGCGTGTCGATCTCCACCCATGCCCTCCCAACCACCCATCCTTGCGCATGTTTTTGTCTATTAACGTTTTATTTAAACTTTATATTCAGCTTTACTTTCGAATGATGGCATTTTTTTACGTGACTGAAGTGTTGATCTTATGAAGCCATCTCGCGCGTTCAATCCAAATACTTTTGATGATACTTGTCACTAATTTTACCATTCTTTCTACTACTTGTGTATGACAAGGGAATTTCTCGAATGGAGGGGTACTCTTGTTTTCTATGAATTCTTCAATCTCATTTTCTGTCAGGTGTCTTGTCACAGGTGGTTCAGTGACAATGCATTTTTGCCAATTAATTAAATCAGTATAATCAGTAGCTTCAAATTGAATAACAGGTACTGTGAAACGCCTCACAACTTTTTCCTTGTTTGTTTGCCTTGCTTTCTTTATTCGCCTCCACGCTAATTCTCTTATGGCGCTGCGGTCATCATGAATCATTGATGCTAGAATATTTTCTGGATTTGCAAAAAATGCATTTCTTTGTATGACAGGGTTTACAATATCCTTTACTTCGTCATTCAGTGTTCTTGTTAGTTCAATATTTTGAAAACATGTTTTGAGCCATTGACAAAAGACGTACTTTGCTTAATAGAAAACCACATTGGGATGTAGACCTTCATTATAAAAGAAGCAATGTTCATGAGGTTCTCAGATGGACTTACAGTTGAAACGTATAGACGAAGCAAACGATTTGCTGTAGTCAGCCATCGTGAATGTGCCATTTTGCCTGGACTACGATGAGCAAGATCTGGAGAGCAATATCCCTTTGTTATGGCCTGATGAATATCAATTAGATATTTTTGGTCGGTGCTAAGATCTTCACAGTCTACAGTTGGTTCCTCAGCATCAATCCTTTCAAACTTGACAATAGGAAGACTCTCACAGTTCTCTAATTCCCTGCCAATAGGACCGGTGAATCCGCGGGGACCAGATGTTTTTCCATCCAGCTTTGCAACTAAATGGCGTAATGGCAATTCATTGGCATGGAGCTGGCACACTAAATGTTGAACTGGCTTCTTCAGCTTCAATTCTATAAGCCTTATAACGCCTCCCTTTTCTCCAGTGTTGACTGCTGCACCATCGCATCCAATGGCAACAAGGTTTTCCAGATTCATGTCATTATTTCCAATATACTCAAACATTCCTTTACATATTTCTTCAGCTGATCCAGAATTCACAGAATAATGGCCCAAATAATCTGAACCAGGTTCTCTCACTAAAGTGATATGTTCTTCTGTTACCTTCTTCTGATATACTTTGGACTTCTTTTTTTTCTTGGAAGAGTGTAGAATCTTTTCGACCATCAAAATAGATTCCTCTGATTGGGACCTGATTTTGATCTTTCATAATTTCTGATCTCTTCTTTTGTCTTTCTCTTCTGATTTTACTACTATCCACTACTTCAGATGTATTGTCAATAGAAACTTCTCCAATATCTTGCAATACTGCACTAACAATGAATGCTGCAGCTCGATCTGAAACTGCAGTCCTGTCACAAGCAGTAGCCACTGAAGGTAGATTTGTAGTTTTCCTTTTCTTGAATAATTGTTCTTCAGGTTGTTCGAGCTTTCTCTTCGAGCTAACTGGCTCTGGAAATGTATCGTCTGATATTTCGCCAGATTCACTTTCACTATTTGATGTCGATGATGATAATTCAACATTTGTATCCTGCAATTTCTCCTGTGAAGATTCTTTGGTGAGCCTCACAGCTTCTTTTTGCTTTCTTAGCAACGTAGATGCTTTTTTCTTTGAGAGTGTAATATCTACTCTATCAATAAATAGTTTTCTTTCACTCCTTTGATCTAAGAGGAACGTCACTTCTTCCTTTGGACCGTTTTTTCTTTGGGACAAGAACATTGTGTTAGTACTTTGCACTTGCACGCTGCAATGTCAAAAAGTTTCGTGTGTGCTTCTTTTTTGAACATATCAATCTTTGCTTTGTAAGCTTCAGAATTTTTTCTGCTTTGGTATGGCTTCATAATGACACGATACTTTTCGTGGTAGCTTCTGAACATTGTTTCAATTCGCCTGTCTGACAGAATTGGGACGGAAGCACTTTCCCAAATTGTTTTCAATTTATCAACAACTTGTTCTAATATTTGAGATATTGAAGGATCTTTATTAGTATTCTGTTTCAAATCGTTTCTTACAAACAAGTAATATTTAAAAACTCCTTCGTATGTAGGAAGATTCCTGTGCCACAAATCTTCCCCCATACCAAACATGGGGCACTCAGTTGAGCCCTGGTTGATTTTGCACAAACTCGAGACATTTTGAAAGTATACAAATCTGAAAAAGAAAGAGCTAATATCAATTATACGTTAATTTCAGTTAATAGTACATGGCAAACTTAGGGCAACACAATACAGAAATGCAAAATATATAAGAAATATAGTTTAGACTATCTGAGTAACGCCAACAACAGAACACCCACCTGCTACGAGAGCGACAGCTACACTGAACCGAGGTACTCACGTGACAGCTGAGTGAGCTGACTATAGAAAACTGTTTTTAGAGAATAGAAACTTTTTTTAAAGGTTGACTGAGCTATTTTTATACAAGTGTGAATAAATTCTTGTCTAATGTGCATCGTGGACTCTTCTGTAATTATTGGTTAAAATCTGTTTTTCAATTTTTTTCAATATTGAAGGTCATTGTGGCACCTGAAGATATTAATGTTATGATTTTAAATTTATACCAGCTTATTTCCTCACTACTCCACACATTTTCCACACTAGCCAATTTGAAAATTCGAAAAATGAGTTTTTCACTCCGCCCTACTGTATATATATATATTTTTTTTTTTGGAACTGAAGAAAATCAAGTAAAATTAAGTTAAATAAATAAAACCAAATCATATAAAATTAAATAAAATAAACGGCACAATGAGCCGAAATAATATATATTAAAAAAAAATAATAATAAATGAGGTTAAAATTTTAGTCAAAACAAATTAAATGAAACGTTGTTTGTTTTCGGATTAGCGAAACTTGATTAAATTTACGTTCATTCTAATTAATCCTACATTTATTTGGTTTCGAATTAAGTGGAATGGAGAAAGTTGGGATTATTAATAAGGATTCTCAATTTAAAGCGAATCGAACCGTAGCTTTGGGGAAAAATTGGAAATCACGGGAACCAATGAAATCAAGGTGAGATGTTGATTATATATCATTGTTAATTAAGATTATTGGTGGGCAACAATATTTTATATAATATACACACACACACACACACACACACACATATATATATATATATATATATATATATATATATATATATATATATATATATATAAGAGAGAGAGAGAGAGAGAGAGAGAGAGAGATATACATATAGAGATAAGTGATCGTGTACTTACGCTAATTTTATCTGAAGATTGAGACGGCGATTTGATCTTGCAAATTCATTTAATATTTCTTTGGGTTACAAATGAATATCGAAATGTGCGGCCAAGAGTGCTACTCCATTTAGTCGTTTTCGGCAGTTTTATAACTTTTTATAACATTTCGTGGTAGAATAATGCGTAATGCATTTATAGTATTTTTGTGTGTTAAATACCTCTTATTAAGTTGATCTATAGTTGAATCAAGAAAAGGCTCATAAACATGTTTGCGGTAATATTCAACGGGAGATAGTGATGTACGAGGGGCGGTCAGAAAATAAGTTTACACGGCGTATAATTTCGTAACTAAAGGATCTGCATTGATTGTGTTTGTATCAGATGAATTCGTTAATCATTGTTGGCAACACTGCATGTCGATTCGGCTGTCATCTACCGTACATTGGTTATATGAGTCAGTTGAACATGGTGGCTCGACTGGAACAGTGCTCTGCCCTCCGGAGCAGTCCAGGACGTTTACGTTTGATGGCCGTTCGTAAACGTTCCAGTGTTGAACAATATGCAGCTGCATTGATTGTTGTGCTTTTTGCATGAAGTCTGCGAGCAAAACGCCTTTGTGGTCCCAAAACGCGGTAACCATCACTTTGCCAGCGGACCTCACAATCTTGAACTTTTTTGTTTGCGGGGACCCAGGGTGTTTCCATTCCATGTTGGCACGTTTTGTTTCCGGAGTACGGTGATGAACCCATGTCTCGTCTTCTGTGACAATGCGCTCGAGAAATTCTTGACCACTGACAGACTCGGAATATCGTTGCAGAAATGACAGGGCACTGTTCCAGTCGAGCCGCCATGTTCAACTTACTCATATAACCAATGTATGGTAGATGGCAGCCGAATCGACGTGTAGTGTTGCCAACAATGATTAACGAATTCACCTGATACAAACATAATCAATGTAGGTCCTTTAGTTACAAAATTATACACCGTGTAAACTTATTTTCTGACCGCCTCTCGTATCAAATGCACGTTTCCTTTAATTTTCTATAGAAATATTATGCTTTTCACATATGGCTTTTGCTTCATTAAAAATATCAGAAAAGCTGACCTGATAATTGCTGTGACACACCAAAAGTAATTTTGTAATATGTTCAATTTGGTTTAAACACAGGACCAATTCTGCGTCTTCTCTTTGCAAAGTCTGGGATAATGTGACGGTATAACTGAGAAGGTTTTCTGCAACAATAATTGATATGATGAATTTGAAATTTGTGACTGCAGAATATAACATGGAAGCCTTTGAGGATGACATAGTATTTAGCCAATCTTCAATGACACTCAGTGATTTTTTTATGGCATAAGTCGTTTGCACGATCCGGAAAAAAAGTTGCAGATTGCAGACAAAATTTTAGTAGCATTAACATTAGTAGCATTAGCATTTTACACGATGATGCCTTAGTAAGTGCTAAGTTTAAAGAATGTAAAGCACAGTGTACGTATATTGCTTTTGGGTAAATTTTGGAGATATGAGCTTGTACAACTTTATATTGGCCTGACATAGAGGCAGCTCCATCCTATGCCTGACCTCTCGTCATCAGTGGGTTTAAATTTAGTGGTGATATGCTTTCAAGCAAAACGTTAGCAGTCCATCTCAGTCGCAAGCGTCGACCTAAAGTCATACAAAACTTCACTATAGTCTAACAAAAATTTCATATTTCATGACATTTCGTGGAGGGAGGCTGAAGCACCAATAGCTCCCCCCCCTTCGCTACGTCCCTGTATAAATATATAATATTTAGGGTGGTCCTTATTTTCAAACTTTCAAATTTTTTCGGTCTGACCTCATCAAAAGGTTTCATTTGGTCGAGAAACAGTGTAGAATTTTTTTTGGGGGGGAGAAATTTTAATAGTTAGAGGTCGCGCAAAGTCCTCAAAGTTTTACTATATGGAGTTTAATGAACTATTAACTTCAACTGTATTGACAAAGCCGTGGGCCCTCAGCCAGGGTCTCCCCCATTAAAAATGGGTATTATCCGTTTAAAACTGGGGTCTCATGGTGACCAGCCACTCATTGTCGCCCTGTTAAGGTCTGCTTGACGGCCCACGGCACACGCTTGCGATGTTCCGCAACCACCTGGAGGATAAACTGCAGTTAGTTGTCCTCATCCTCAGTAAGACGGCCGGAGAAGTCCTAGATGAGAGCAACTCCACGCTCGGCGTTATCATTTGTAACTGCAAGAGTCTTCAACACCACCCTCGTAGCCTGGTAGTCACTGTCACTGGTCCATCTCGCTGCAGGAATCTTTAGGAATCCATCCGGGATGCTGAGGGTTACGAAGAATGACATCGTCTTCTTGGTGACAAAGTCGGTGACATTTTTCCCTTCCAAGGCGTCCAGGTCTACCAGGGCTCGCTTAGGAGGATACTCGTTCCCGTCGACACTTGACATATCCTCGACCATGTTGTCCTTGATGTCAGGAGTGACATCATCGTCGAACAAGGAAAGACCCACCAATTCCTCAGACAGTACCAGAGGAGAGCGGCCATCTTCTGGGAAGTCGCCTTGGCGATGCCTGGGTTGACGCGTGCGTATTTGACTAAAGATTGGAAGAAACGTAGGTCATTCTGTGGGGCGCTGACGGCAAGAGAGGAAGTCATCCAGGCCTTCACATACACTCGCACTACGAATATGCAAAAATCACGAAAACCCCTTTCTTCTCGCTTCATTAGGGTGAACTGTGAATGAAACATCCAAACCTTAATAGCATAGATAGCCTTTGACATCCACCAGGCTTCACTCAGAGCTCCAGGAGGTAAGAAGCGTGTGCCACGAGGAAGTGGAGTGCCAAGGAACAGCGAGGCCAGCTCGAGAAGTTCCCTGTAGTCTTCTCAAGGTTGTTACTCCAACAATGCTGCCCTGAAGAAAGATAGAAGCTCTTCTTTGTCGTCAGCGATGGTAGCGGTGACAACCTCGTCTGTGTTGGCGTCTTCAAACCGCTCCTGATGGATTTGTGTTTGGGAGCGTCTGAAGAGGAGTATTTCCGGGGCTGAGGACGAACCCATGCATTCTTTGAAGACTGCCGCTGCCACCAATTCAAGAATGTGGTGTCGACAGGCAAGGTGGAGAACATCGCGTGTGAGCAATTGCTGCAGGATGACGCACGCTCTTGTGGTGCGACCAGTGTTGGAGGTAGTGGTGTCGAAAGACATTGTTCGCACCTTGTCTTCAACACCCCATTGTTTCAAAGCTTCGAGGACAGCTTGATTTTGCGCCCGTCCAGTGCCTGAGGGGAGTTTGGGAATAGCGAGAAGCCGGGAGACTCCATCTCCAGACATGATAACGGGAAGGCGATCAATCATCTTCTTTTCGATGAGGTCGGGCAGGAGCTTGCCATCCCAATGTACAGTTAGGGGGACGTCCGGCTTGAAAGTCTCTAGTATGCTGGTGGTGGATTCCTCCCGTTTCTTCCGCCGTTGCTTCCGGATGCTGCTCCGATTCAATGCGAGGGCAGTGATGTCGTGACAGAGACTCTTAGCTGTCTCCGCGAGAGCCATCATTGCTGCTCGATCGGACACTTTGCTTCGGTCCAGCGTTGCTGAAAGAGCCGATGTAAGGATTTCCTTTCGATCGCGCTTGGGAGGAGGAGTCTGGAAGTTAGGTCCAGGAACTGGATCGGTGTCACAATCCTCAGGAGCAGAAGTGGAGTCGCTGCAGCTCTCGAGCGTGACAGTCGATTGCAGTCGATCTATGTTTACTTCCTCCCTCCGCCTTCGTTTTTGTTCATTGACCATTTGCTCTTGCTTCTTTTTCTCCTTCCGTTCGAGTACCTTGTCAACAGAGGACATCGTTCCACGACGGCCCTTCTCACGTTGGCAAAGAGGAATTGCTTGTCCTCGTCAAGTTTAATGGTGTTGAGAGCATTGGAGTGGGCAATGTCGAAGAGATCTTCAAAGCAATCCTTAAAGTCGCTCTCATTCTTGGCCTGCGTCGCCATTTTACGGTAGGCACTCTTCTTTAACACCTGCCACCGAGCGAAGAGCTTCTCCAGCTTTTTTACCGCATCCTACTTGTGCTGGACTGGGACTCGCGCACGATTCCAAAACTCCTGGATCTTCTCGATCGTCGATGAAGCCGCCTCGCGTGTTGTCTCCTTCTGCTCCATATGTAAGTGGACGGCAGTTTGAACCCATTGATATCTTGCTTGTACCGGTCTATCAAATACAACTTCGTCTTTGACCGAGTCGCCATCATGAGCACTTTTTATTAAACAGTTTTTATAGCAGTAATAAAAACTGAAAATTAACACCTGAAAAGATTGGAAAAAGTTAAATAACCCAAAATAAACCAAAGTAGTATGTGTAGACAATACCGTCAGCAGGCACACTATCACTAATGCTAAAGACAGTAAAAATGTATGGACAAATATGACGCACAACAAAAATACTGTTTGGCAACGCATGTCACTCTCTGTTACCATTGATAATTGCCAACGTGTCACCAACTGTGTTACAGTAGACAGTCAAAGACAGTGTTGCTAAATTTAACATTAAAGTAAAATTTATAATGACAAATTAATTTTATTGGAATTTGAAAAATTTAATTTTGTAATCATTAAAAACTATGACAATATATTAAAAAATTTCACCAAATTATTGACACAACGTGCGTTGGTTCTTTGGCACATTTTTTTACCTCTGAGTTGAAGTAATAAGTATATTTATACATTACACAGTATACTCTACAGTCTACACAGTGTATACATAATTATTCATATTAAACTGCTAATACCCTTTCTGGGTTGGTAGAAATTAGTTTAAAACCTCATACGCATCCTAACAGGTAAGAGAACTTGCACAGCTCCATATAATGAACATTGAGGGCAACCTTTAGATATTAAATTTTTCCAAAAAACTTCGTACGCTGTATTTTTGCACCAAATGAAACATTTTGATAGGGTCAGACCAAAACTATTGAAAGAAATTTTTTTCACCTCATAGATAAGGACCATCGTAATATATTATATATATATATATACATTCAACTGCAAAGAACACACAGTATAAATAACGTAAAGAACGACGCTTGTATAGGAGATATTCCGCGCAAGACGAGAAAGAGAAAACAACAAATGAAAAAATGAAGTACCACCTGGGAATCGAACCCGGGATCTTCCGATTGCCGGTCAGACGCGATAACCACTACACCATGGACTTCACTCTTCCAAATGCCGTAATTCCTCTACATACTCGCAGAAACCAATGCCCCAAGGGGGCACCTCCCGCTTGCCGTAACATTATATACATTCAACTGCAAAGAACACACAGTATAAATAACGTAAAGAACGACGCTTGTATAGGAGATATTCCGCGCAAGACGAGAAAGAGAAAACAACAAATGAAAAAATGAAGTACCACCTGGGAATCGAACCCGGGATCTTCCGATTGCCGGTCAGACGCGATAACCACTACACCATGGACTTCACTCTTCCAAATGCCGTAATTCCTCTACATACTCGCAGAAACCAATGCCCCAATGTTCTTTACGTTATTTATACTGTGTGTTCTTTGCAGTTGAATGTATATAATGTTACGGCAAGCGGGAGGTGCCCCCTTGGGGCATTGGTTTCTGCGAGTATGTAGAGGAATTACGGCATTTGGAAGAGTGAAGTCCATGGTGTAGTGGTTATCGCGTCTGACCGGCAATCGGAAGATCCCGGGTTCGATTCCCAGGTGGTACTTCATTTTTTCATTTGTTGTTTTCTCTTTCTCGTCTTGCGCGGAATATCTCCTATACAAGCGTCGTTCTTTACGTTATATATATATATATATATATATATTTGTTTGGAATTGACTCTTCAATTATGGATAAGCACGAGTCTTCTAGTCACATTTGTGAGAGACAATGCTTCTGTACACGTCTGAAGCAAATTTCACGGGTGAAATGCGAATTAGATTTGATGACTGCCATGAATAATTTCGTCCATTAACAGTGACTTTAATTTATGTAATTTGTATGAGAAGGACGAAATTCACTAGATCTTAAGTTTGATAATAACTTTTAGCTAAGGAAAAAAATATTTTAGTTGATTCGCCGTTAAGTTGCTGGAAATTTAGTTTTTATTTGGACACTGCAAAAGTGATCATACTTCACTTAGTACAAGTGGTTATACTTCAGTTAGTTTTAACTGATTAAATAAATTTCTAAGAATTCGCATTTAATTCCCTTTCAGGAAGGTTTACAGAAAATTTATCTTCAAATCGAATGTAAATTGTTAAAAATAATCAAATGACTCAAAGAAAAGTTAACATTTCTGTTGTGAAAAAAATACCTTAAATTTCACAAGAAGTGCAAAATGGAGGCCAGACTCGAAAAGTGATTATAAACTCAGAATTCTTCACTGAATGATGAAAGAAAATTGGAGAGTTAGTGAGATGGAATTGATGAATAAATCAGTTGAACACAACCCGCCGTATGCATAATAATCAGATGAATGAAGAAGACCTTCCAATTTAGGAGGTTCATTTTGGTAATAATTTGGTGATCCGAATGGTATACTGTAGACTGAAAATCTGAACTGATTTCGTATCATCCAGTCCACTCCATTTTACTGAATTTGCAAATTTTCTGAATTCTTTTACAGTTACTTTTACAGTTACAGTTATTGAATAAGTTTTCTGTTGAGTGAGGAGTTTACGTAGCTTTCCGCTTTGCAGTTTTAAATGGAAAATAAAAAGTAACACAACATTTTTTTTCGTTTCTCCAAGAGTAAGCAAATTTTACCTACCTTATTATACCTTAAATGGCTTTTGAACGACTGTTCAAGATCGATCCGCGGTCGACCCCTCTGCAACATCCCGCTTCATTAGCGGGATTTGGTGGAGGATGGAATTGGTTTCCTCCATCCTTCTGCCCTCGTAGCCACCCACGCATGGCTGGTCAGGGACTTTACATAAGAACCTGTCCAGCTGGTTCTTGAAATTATTCAGGTCGGTGTACCGGAAGTTCCTCACTTCTTGGGGCAGTACATTAAAAAATATTTGGGCCTCGTATTCCAAGGGCTTCCATCCTCGTTTTCATGGCTGGCCCCCTGTCCCACCGCATCTAGAACAATATAAAATCTGCCTCTTCTCTCGTTCCAGGTTAGAGACACAACCCGTGAGTATTTTCTATACTGTGTACTGCTCGCGACTTCTTTCCAGAAAGTACAGTTTCAGAGACCAGTAATCTTCACCTTTCGTTTTCTCTATCTCAGATGTAAAAGTATGACTTCTATGTTTGCAATGTCTCGTTTTCAGTATGGGTTTGTGAGTACTGAGCAATACTCAGTTATTGGAGGCCTAGACTCTCCCATAATTTGAGCATGATGTTTGCTTTTCTGCTGTCGCAGTTCCTCATGATAATTCTCATTACTTTTCTAGCTTTTGTAATTTTAACGTTTGAATTCTGCATCCGATGATATTATTACTCCAGGACCCCTGACTTGTGGGTTTCGTGTTATCTGTTTGGCTTGCAGAATTTTGTACCCTTTATTCTGTAGTACCTTGTTATTACCATATCTTAGACATTGGAATTTTTCTTCGTTGAACTTAATATTATTGTCTTCCGCCCACTTGAATAATGTTTCAGTGTCATTTGTAATTTTGCTACGTCATCTTCGTTTGATATTTCCTTGCATATTTTTGTCATTCGCGGAACTTGATCCAATGCTGTCATTAATATCTGCATCAGTGTCTGTAGTCAATATTAGAAACAGCAAGGGAGCTAATACTGTACCTTGTGGGACAAAGCTGACGATTCCTAGGACTTCAGATTTAACTCCATTTACTCTTCGTATTCTTTGAGTCAGAAAATCAAATATCCATCGTCCCAGCTTTCCAGCAATTCTTGTATACTTAAGTTTGTGTACTGTAATTCCGTGATTACATTTATCGAAGGTTTTATCCAAGTCAGTATATATTACATCTATATTTTTCCATCGACACAATGTTTCCAATATTTTCTTCTGGTGGTGTAATAACTGTGATAGGCATGATCTTCCAGCCCTGAAGCCGTGTTGGTTTGGATTGAATAAATTCTTTTCTTGTAGGTAGTAAGTAGTTTTGCCTCTATTTCTATGGTTAAAGCACTTTATAAGATGAGAGGCAAGAGATACAGGCCGGTAATTCTTAGGCATTACTCTGATACTTCCTGTGAATAAGGGAGCAATGTTCACGTGTTCTTTAATGGAGGTGGAATTTGTCCTGTGTTGAGTGATTTTCTCCATAGTAAGTACAGAGGCTTGGCAATACTCTCTTTACATTTCTTCAGAAACGTGGCAGTACATGTGTGTGGCACTGGTGCTGAATTTTCTCGTACTTGTGGTATAGCCTTAACTGCGGCTCCTTCCAAGAATTCTGAATCTATTTATAGGTTCGTGTCTGAATTTGTTCTTGGGTGATTTGTACCTATATCGAAGAAGTCCTCCAGAATTTTTACTTTCTTCTCAGACTGAGGGGTGGTAAACAAGGGATTAATTTGTTTCTTAAGAAGTTCTCCCATTTTCCTGGGTCATTTATGTATTCGGCCGCCCATCTATCAACGGACCAATTCTCTTTTTACAATGCATTTTTACTTTCGCAAACGTGTGTAATTATTTTGGGCTATTTTTTGTTTTGTTTTTTCCTACCTTGTTTTCCTTCTCGTTTGTCTCATGGATGAATGTTTGTTTTAAGTTCATTTCTGTTTCGCATAGTTTTTCTCTAGTTTCAGTCTCCTTGCTTCAGTTCTGCCCCTGTCGCCAATTTTAACAAGTTTGTTTCCGTTGTCTAAATAATGTCCCAATTTTTCTTTTGAGCTTGCTTCGTTTTCCTCTTTGTCTCTTCGGAACAAGTTTCAGCAATATACGTTTAGTTTCATTTTCTATTATAGATAATATTTCTTCTGGAGTCTTCTCGTGAAGTAGCAATTCCCAATTTACTTTCTTTAAATCTTCATATATACTTTTCCAATCTACTTTCTTTGAATTTATATTTAAACCTTCAAATATTCTTTCTAATTCTTTGGGATGCATTTTTGGATTCCTGAGTGTTAACTTTAATTGTATATCGATTTGGTTATGGTCTGAGAAATTTGTATGCGTTACCTTTTTATTTATTATTGTGTCATTGTTATTTTTCAAAAGCAATCCAAAACGTTCCCTTTTCTAGTCCGCTTCATAGATTTCCTGGGAAAGTGCATGATGTTTCATAATATCTGATAGCATTATTGCCTGGGTTCTACTCTCTTTTGTAGTGTTACTATGAAACTTCTTAACATACTGTATATAACTTCGTCATTTTTCTTCCATGTTGTGAATGGAAGGTTAAAATCCTCACAAATTAAAATATTTGGTACTGGTTTCATAAATTATTTTAATATGTTCTCTATTTCATTTGTAATACACTGTACAGTAATTAACTTTTTGTGGTGTTTGGTGGTTTTTACACGTTCAGTTCTTTTGCTTCTAAAATAAGAAGTTCGATTATACTGTTTGATTTGCTTAATTTCACGTAGACGCGACACCTTCCTCCTCATTTAGCACATCTATCCGTTCTGTTTATGTTGCATCCCATTACTGTTATTTCAGTACCCCGGATGCAGTTTTCACAACCTTTTTCGTATATATGTAAGTGTGTTTGTTTTAGGCATATGATATCTATGCTGGTTTCCAGAGCTAAATTTTGGAAGTATTGTAATTTACAGTCTGCATAGTCAGTGTACAGGCCTTATGTATTTGTGCATAGTGATTTCATAGGCTACAAATCTTCGTCCGTTTTCCTGGCTAATTTTTGCATATGGGAGTACTGGGGATGCGGCCCTTGATACCATTAGGAATGTTGTATTAACGGTGAGTGGTGTTGGATAGCAGGGTGATGTATGTAATCCTGGGTTACATATATCTGCGATGGTCGGTCTTTTCTCATTACAGTAGAAGGGACAGTTGTGCTTTTACTGTTTCCAATTTTTCTAAAAAAATGTACTTCATCGCCATTATTATTACGCCTTTATTTAGGATTTAAGCTGTTCTTTCTCGTTCACATCTTTCAGTACCCTTAATTTGAAAATCGGGGCACTCCATATTTAGGCATTTTTTCTCTCTAATTGACTGTCTGCACATAGAGGGATATAAATAGTATCAGTTTGCTCCATACCTGCAACTTACACTGTTAATCATATAGAAACATTTTTTTAGGGTGAATTTACATGCATCTGAAAGCATATTTGTACGAACTTGCTTTGTAATATTCGCATATGGTCCGTGGTTTAGATCCTTACGAGTCCTGTAGGATTCAATTTATTTCCTTTGTTCTACCACCACTTCTTCCCTACTCAGTGTTTTTAAACTTTAGTGGTTTTCATTTGTATTCATGGTGTTTCTATCTTGTGCAGGATTTCTTCGTATAAGACTACTTCTGCACTTCCCTGTAATGAGTGTAATGTGTTCCCTTTGCTGTCCTGAATCCCATTTTCGTTTGTGTCAGCGTTTTCTGGCGTTTCTTGGTTTTCTGTCGGTGAGCCTGTTGCAAATGTTTCTTCTACTTCAACATTCTCCGTTCCCGTTTCGACTACTTTTCTGTTGTTTTCCATGTACTTGAAGCACATGAAGCCATAAAAGCTTATGATTTTGTTAGTTATTCTAATTCATTATTCTCTTATCCTTTTGATCTAAGTTCATACATTCGTAATGTTTAATATTCCAGAAGAGTTTAGTGTTCTATACATATTAGTTCAGTGTTTTCCAATACATATATATATAATATATATATATATATATATACATATACTAGGGGCACTCAATATATTTTGCCCCACCATTTTTTATTTGCTAAATAATAGGCCATGGGGCTGAAATGTCTTTTGGGACGTAAGTTTGAACTTTCTGCGCTTCACATAACCGGATTTTTTCAGTTTGAACCTCCCCTCCTTGTATAAAACCGCTTATAAACGTCATTGTTTAAAACCGATGGTTAACGCAGTTTCGAAAATGGCGTCTGGCAGTGATGTGCACCGTAAACAGAGAGCTGTTATCGAGTTCTTAACCGCAGAGAAGGAAACAGTTGGAAATATTCATAAACGTCTACAAAACGTTTACGGAGGTGCTGTTGTTGATCGAAGCACAGTTGAACGCTGGTCTAAACGTGTGAGATCATCGGGGAGAGGGAGAACCAGCCTCGATGATGAGCCACGCAGCGGTCGCCCGGCATCGGCTGTGACATATCACACTGTGCGACATGCTAACAGCATCATTCGATCAAATCGGCGTGTCACATACAAGGAGCTATCACTGGAGCTAGGAATTAGTGAAGGAAGTGTGAATACGATAATTCAGCAACTGAGATACTCAAACGTGTGTTAACGGTTTGTTCTTCGCGAACTGACTGAAGATCACAAAGCCCAAAGAAAAGAAATTGCTTCTGAGTCGTTGGTGCGATACGAGACAGAAGGGGATGACTTCCTTTCACGAACTGAGACTGGGGATGAGACTCGGGTACACCACATTGAACCTGAAACAAAACGCCAATCTATGGAGTGGCATCACGCAGACTCCCCACGCAAGAAAAAGTTCAAAATGGTTCCCTCTGCAGGAAAGGTTATGGCCACCATCTTCTGGGGAATAAAAGGGATGATTCTGGTGGACATTATGAAGAAAGGACAAACATTCAACTCAGAGGCATATATTTCTACCCTCCAGAGACTCTAGAGACGTATAAAACGAGTTCGATCGAAGAGAAAACTAGAAGACGTCCTTCTTTTGCACGATAACGCAAGACCGCACAACAGTTTGCAAACAAGAGAGGCCATCACAAAAATGCGCTTGACTGTGTTACCCCACCCTCCATACAGCCCGGATCTGGCACCTTCAGAGTTCCATTTGTTTGGGCTAATGAAGGATGCTATTCGTGGAAGAAAGATTCAGAGTGACGATGAGGTTGTTGAGGAGGTTAAGAGGTGGCTGGAGCGGAACCCAGCGGACTTTTATCAGCAAGGAATAAAGGCCCTTCTTTCGAGGTGGAGGAAAGCTGTAGAAAAGGATGGAGACTATGTGGAAAAATAAAAACTTGTAAAAAAGGCATGTAACAAAATTATGTACAAAATTTCTGGAACTTACAAGGAAACTTGGAAAGAAAAAAAAAAGGTGAGACAAAATATATTGAATGGCCCTCGTATCTCTCTCTCTTCTCTCTCTCTCTCTCTATATATATATATATATATATATATATATATATATATATATATATATATCAAACAAATTTGAAAACATAAATCAGCTAAAAACCAGAGCGGTAGCTCCCCCAGCGGGGTCCGGGCAGAGCCCGGAAGCCAACGTTTTTTTGTATTTTCAGAAGCATTTTCTAACATTCTAACAGGATTCATTTAACATATCATATTTTTGGGAATTTTCCATATTAGCTGCAGTTGGACTGTTGTTGGACCCAATCACTTTTTTCAAAAAATGCCATTTATAGGTGCTTATTATCCCCCCCCTCCCAAGAGTCGATTTAAGCACAAAAAAAAAATCCGGCTTTTTGGCTCTTAAAAAGACGAACTGTGGAAAAATAATAATAACCTATAAATAGCATGTTTTGAAAAAAATGACTAGAAAGTGTTCAAAACCAGTCCAAAAGAAATTGTAAAATTACTCATCAAATTATACATAAAATCTTACCTAAAATTTTTATTGAAAATTATTTATTTGAACTGAAAATCCACCCTCCGAGTTTTTTTGCAAAATTCTTCAGTGACTACTATAAAAATGTACTCTTTTCTCCATCAATTTTCTTAAACAATATCACATATCACATCATTTGAAACTGTATTTCTTTCCTCACCCATCATATACGGGCAGTTAATCAACTTATTAAAAATTTTTTGTAAAAAACACGACACTTCCTCTCACAGCCACAGGCCATGTATACATTACAAAATACACCGTATTGAAAGTTGTCATTGTTTTTACGATTATGTGACACACTACTTCGAAGAATAATTAATAAAACAATCATAGGCCTAAAGAATTATTATTATTATTATTAGTAGTATTAAGAAGAATTATTATTAAAGAATTATTGGATCACCTGAAGATCAGGGCCCCCAACCTCAATTACCAAATGATATCTTCGTTAAAACTAACGAAAATATCACTACTTAAACTAACCAATCATCAAGGGCGTACAGTTGACCTAACCAGACATTCTATTTAATTTATTATTATATTTGGTACTATAAAGCAAAAAACAAGAATACATGGGGTGATCCGAATTATTAATTATTATTAAATAATTATTAATAAAGAAATATTACCTAAAGAATTATTATTATGAAGATTGAAATTAATCAAAGGTGGCTTGGCATCTCAACGGCATCTATCTACTTCTTTCTATTTGTCCTAAGCAGGTTTTGAAACAGTAAAAAGCGGAATCGAAAACTGCATTCAATCGAACAAATGATAAGTTCCTCATTGACAAAACTTATTTTCTATTATATAAAGATCGAATTTTGCATCGATTCTCCGAGGAGCGGTCAGAAAATAAGTTTACACGATGTATAATTTTGTAACTAAATGACCTCATTGATTATGTTTGTATCAGATGAATTTGTTAATCATTGTTGGCAACACTACACGTCGATTCGGCTGCCATCTACCGTACATTTACTATTTGAGTAAGTTGAACATGGCAGCTTGACTGGAACAGTGCCCTGTCATTTCTGAAACGATATTCCGAGTCTGTCAGTGGTCAAGAATTTCTCGAGCGCATTGTCACAGGAGACGAGACATGGATTCATCACCGTACTTCGGAAACAAAACGTGCCAACATGGAATGGAAACACCCTGGGTCCCCGCGACCAAAGAAGTTCAAGATTGTGAGGTCTGCTGGCAAAGTGATGGTTACCGTGTTTTGGGACCACAAAGGCGTTTTGCTCGCAGACTTCATGCAAAAAGGCACAACAATCAATGCAGCTGCATATTGTTCAACACTGGAACGTTTACGAACGGCCATCAAACGTAAACGTCCTGGACTGCTCCGTAGGGCAGGGCACTGTTCCAGTCGAGCCACAATGTTCAACTGACTCATATAACCAATGTACGGTAGATGGCAGCCGAATCGACGTGCAGTGTTGCCAACAATGATTAACGAATTCATCTGATACAAACATAATCAATGTAGGTCCTTTAGTTACGAAATTATACGCCGTGTAAACTTATTTTCTGACCGCCCATCGTATTTAGAATATGAATTATTAGGAATAGTTGAATTTTAAACTTTTGACATGCAGTATTTAAAGTTTCAATGGTTAAAAGAACTAAAATTAAGTGAAAATACTTGAGATGTACAATAAACTTGTTTATTTCACAAACAAATAAGGTTCATTTTAGTATGTTTTTTGGCGAGAAGCCGATGCACCGATTCTTCTGAAAAGAAGCTGAGATGGAATTTTATGCCATAAGGACGGGAAAATAACGCTCATTTTGCCGTGTCGTGGAAGATCAATCTATCTTTCAGTGGTTTTGTTCTTAAGAAATTCTGTATTTGGTGATCGTTACTTATATATATTAATACTGCTCTAAAACCTAATATTTATTTATATTTTAGGAGGCATGCACTACATGCGTTGCATTCACTCAGGAAACGCCACTGATATATATATATATATATATATATATATATATATATATATATATATATTATTAGGAGTGTTGTGAACAATCGGCTAATCGCTCCGATTAATCAATTATAAATAATAGCCAATTCTTATTTTCTTTCGTTTAATAATCCGATTAACGAAGTTATTCTCTTGGCTCCAAACAGAATTTATGTATATTTAATAATGTCATACACGTTTTACCAAACCTTCGACACTTCGTCAAATATTTAGTATTTAATTAGTAAATGATTGAAAAACGTAAAACTACAAAGTGATTATGATTTTGAAGTTTGTACGATAAATCAAATGCCCAGCATTTGTGGGTAACATAAACGCCGTTTTCCTAAAATTTTAGTGTCAGTTGGTGTTCGTTGGTTATTGATTTCTATGCACAGAGACAATGTAAAAATGCTAAAATTCTATTTCTTCCTTTCAATATTAAGTTTCCCTAACCATTAACCCTGGTTAACCTTGATTTTGCTTCCGCCCGAATTGTTCATTCTGACGAAGGTCAAGCTTTTCACTCCACCTTAGACCTACAAGTTAACGTGGAATCCGAACCACGCTCCACCACGGGCGGTCAGAAATTACAAAGTCCTCACCCGGATCGGTCTCACGACCTCCCGATCAGCAGCAGCAGCCCAGCGTCTTAACCACTAGGCTATCCAGGGTAGCCATTTATCTGCCAATCAATTTTTTTATTGTGTGATGGATAGTCAGCGATGCCAACCGCTACACCATCGAGGCGCATTGTTAAACATATTTACAAATTTCTCTAAATATCTCTCACATCCATGTTAAAATTATACGGTTGATCTAATGGGAGCTAACATAACCTAACCTAACCTAACTGAACCTAACCTACTTTAACTTATTTTTTAACATTTTATATTGTTATAATGTTAAAATGTTATAATGTTTCAGACAAACAAAGACCCTAGGATCCACTCATGGCAGGTCTACCTAACTGTGTTCGTAATTGTGTATTGTGCATGTCCTCAAACGTTTTTGGCAACTGCTGTCTCAAACCTTCTACTTGTCAACTTACACCCGTTATTTCTAGTCCTATTATATTGAGATATTTCGAAAAAGCTATCTCTATCTACGTTATCGAACCCATTCATAATTTTGAAAACCTGGATTAGATCACCCATTAGCCTCCTAATCTCGAGCGTAGTCAATTTTAACTCCTGAAGCCTATCCTCGTACGACTTTGACCTAAGCGACGGAATCATCTTAGTTGCTCGTCTTTGAACTCTTTTGATTTTGTCTATATCTTTTCGCATATGCGGATTCCAAAATTGGATCGCGTACTCCAAATGGGGTCTAACTAATGATTTGTAAAGAGGAACTATAATATCGCGCGATTTGTACTCAAAATTCCTTTGTTCGCTTTATTGACCGCTGCTGTACTTTGTTTCGCTACTTTTAAATCACCAGTCACTATAACTCCTAAATCTTTTTCCTGCTCTTCGCTTGTTAACTCCTTCTCTGACACACTATAAGCAAAATTACCGTTACGCGAACTTATATGTAAAATTTTGCACTTATTGACGATAAATCTCATTTGTCATGTGACTGACCAATCAACGATTTTATTCAGATCTTCCTGGATTTTACCTCTATCTTCGTCATTAATCGCCCTACCACCCAGCTTCGTGTCATCCGCAAATTTTGAAACTGTACTGACTGTACTCTCTTCTCTCTCTCTCTCTCTCTCTCTCTCTCTCTCTATATATATATATATATATATATATATATATATACGTAAAGAACGACGCTTGTATAGAAGAACATTCCGCGCAAGATGAGGAGGGAGAACGAACAAATGAAAAAAATGAGGTAACCACCCTGGAATCGAACCCGGGATCTTCCGATTGCCGGTCAGATAAAATAACCACTACACCATGGGCCCCACTTGATCAGAAGTCGTAATTCTCCTACATACGCGCAGAAACCAATGCCCCGAGGGGGCACCTCCCGTGCCCCCTCGGGGCATTGGTTTCTGCGCGTATGTAGGAGAATTACGACTTCTGATCAAGTGGGGCCCATGGTGTAGTAGTTATATATCTGACCGGCAATCGGAAGATCCCGGGTTCGATTCCCGGGTGGTAACCTCATTTTTCTCATTTGTTCGTTCTCCCTCCTCATCTTGCGCGGAATGTTCTTCTATACAAGCGTCTTTCTTTACGTTAATTATACTGTGTGTTGTTTGCAGTTGAAATGTGTATATATATATATATATATATATATATATATATATATATATATATTGGAGGCATTAATAATAGCTTTCAAAACAATAAAATAACTATAAAAATATAAAAAATAATTTAAATGAGAGTGTTGTCAACAAACTGAAGAATTAATGCGACGTTTCTGAGCGCTAAAAATAGACGTTCCACCAAAAAGGCAGTGTACTTTTTTGACATGTGTTGACCTTCTGACTTATTTATACTGAAAAGCGTCGAAAAATTATATGATCCAGTATAATATGTATACAGTGCATATATATATATTATATATATATATATAGAGAGAGAGAGAGAGAGAGAGAGAGAGAGAAAGTGTTACGTGTTTATTAATAGCGTACCTTTAAATTCTAATTCGATTTACTTTGAGCTGAACAAAACCAGTTTAAAAACTGAAATAGAGAAGACCTTTTACCAATCGTGCAATTAGGTGCAATTAACTCCCAACACCTGTATTTAATTACCGATATACCTTGCACACTTACCTTCAAAAATTTTCAGAATTGTTTTCCCCTTTCTGATAAACCAAATTTCGAAATTTTACAGAGCGTTTCGAGACAATGGAATGGCAACGCTAAATGAACCAAAAATAAAATACATTTCGTAAATGTTTATCAACTCAATTCTATTAAAATGGTTTTAGCATCCAAGAATTTGTAGGAAAGAGTTTAATTAACAATCTTCTTTTTTTTTTCTCTCTAATTCAATTCGATAATTTGATTCGTTGAATTTTTATATTGAATTTTTTGGGATACTTATTTTTGTTATCGTATTTAATTACGAGTAAAATTGAGTAAAGTGTAAAAATATTGTTAAAAAATATATGTACTGTATTTATGTATATTAGGGCGGATCGAAAATGAGGTTTTTAAACTTTTTTTCGAAATTCAAATATGGCTAGTGCGGAAAATATGTGGGTGCTATAGATAATGACTGTGCATAAATATTAGTCCTGCGAAATTATATCTTCAGGTGCCACAAAGCCGTCGAAAAAAGTGAAATATAATGATTTTCTTATATTCTGCATTAGTACAATAACTGAAACTTACTTGTTATTATTATATATTAAGTGTTCCAATTACCAAAATAGTTACTGAATTACGCAGCTCTTAGTTTATTTAGATCAATGTTCTTTGATTAATGATCTAAATAATCCAGAACTCACCACGAGGAGGTGGCTGCGTGTCGAGCTCCACCCATGCCCTCCCAACCACCCATCCTTGCGCATGTTTTTTTCTATTAACGTTTTATTTAAACTTTATATTCAGCTTTACTTTCGAATGATGGCATTTTTTTACGTGACTGAAGTGTTGATCTTATGAAGCCATCTCGCGCGTTCAATCCAAATACTTTTGATGATGCTTGTCACTAATTTTACCATTCTTTCTACTACTTGTGTATGACAAGGGAATTTCTCGAATGGAGGGGTACTCTTGTTTTCTATGAATTCTTCAATCTCATTTTCTGTCAGGTGTCTTGTCACAGGTGGTTCAGTGACAATGCATTTTTGCCAATTAATTAAATCAGTATAATCAGTAGCTTCAAATTGAATAACAGGTACTGTGAAACGCCTCACAACTTTTTCCTTGTTTGTTTGCCTTGCTTTCTTTATTCGCCTCCACGCTAATTCTCTTATGGCGCTGCGGTCATCATGAATCATTGATGCTAGAATATTTTCTGGATTTGCAAAAAATGCATTTCTTTGTATGACAGGGTTTACAATATCCTTTACTTCGTCATTCAGTGTTCTTGTTAGTTCAATAGTTTTGAAAACATGTTTTGAGCCATTGACAAAAGACGTACTTTGCTTAATAGAAAACCACATTGGGATGAAGACCTTCATTATAAAAGAAGCAATGTTCATGAGGTTCTCAGATGGACTTACAGTTGAAACGTATAGACGAAGCAAACGATTTGCTGTAGTCAGCCATCGTGAATGTGCCATTTTGCCTGGACTACGATGAGCAAGATCTGGAGAGCAATATCCCTTTGTTATGGCCTGATGAATATCAATTAGATATTTTTGGTCGGTGCTAAGATCTTCACAGTCTACAGTTGGTTCCTCAGCATCAATCCTTTCAAACTCGACAATAGGAAGACTCTCACAGTTCTCTAATTCCCTGCCAATAGGACCGGTGAATCCGCGGGGGTCAGATGTTTTTCCATCCAGCTTTGCAACTAAATGGCGTAATGGCAATTCATTGGCATGGAGCTGGCACACTAAATGTTGAACTGGCTTCTTCAGCTTCAATTCTATAAGCCTTATAACGCCTCCCTTTTCTCCAGTGTTGACTGCTGCACCATCGCATCCAATGGCAACAAGGTTTTCCAGGTTCGTGTCATTATTTCCAATATACTCAAACATTCCTTTACATATTTCTTCAGCTGATCCAGAATTCACAGAATAATGGCCCAAATAATCTAAACCAGGTTCTCTCACTAAAGTGATATGTTCTTCTGTTACCTTCTTCTGATATACTTTGGACTCTTTTTTTTCTTGGAAGAGTGTAGAATCTTTTCGACCATCAAAATAGATTCCTCTGATTGGGACCTGATTTTGATCTTTCATAATTTCTGATCTCTTCTTTTGTCTTTCTCTTCTGATTTTACTCCTATCCACTACTTCAGATGTATTGTCAATAGAAACTTCTCCAATATCTTGCAATACTGCACTAACAATGAATGCTGCAGCTCGATCTGAAACTGCAGTCCTGTCACAAGCAGTAGCCACTGAAGGTAGATTTGTAGTTTTCCTTTTCTTGAATAATTGTTCTTCAGGTTGTTCGAGCTTTCTCTTCGAGCTAACTGGCTCTGGAAATGTATCGTCTGATATTTCGCCAGATTCACTTTCACTATTTGATGTCGATGATGATAATTCAACATTTGTATCCTGCAATTTCTCCTGTGAAGATTCTTTGGTGAGCCTCACAGCTTCTTTTTGCTTTCTTAGCAACGTAGATGCTTTTTTCTTTGAGTGTGTAATATCTACTCTATCAATAAACAGTTTTCTTTCACTCCTTTGATCTAAGAGGAACGTCACTTCTTCCTTTGGAACCGTTTTTTTTCTTTGGGACAAGAACATTGTGTTAGTACTTTGCACTTGCACGCTGCAATGTCAAAAAGTTTCGTGTGTGCTTCTTTTTTGAACATATCAATCTTTGCTTTGTAAGCTTCAGAATTTTTTCTGCTTTGGTATGGCTTCATAATGACACGATACTTTTCGTGGTAGCTTCTGAACATTGTTTCAATTCGCCTGTCTGACAGAATTGGGACGGAAGCACTTTCCCAAATTGTTTTCAATTTATCAACAACTTGTTCTAATATTTGAGATATTGAAGGATCTTTATTAGTATTCTGTTTCAAATCGTTTCTTACAAACAAGTAATATTTAAAAACTCCTTCGTATGTAGGAAGATTCCTGTGCCACAAATCTTCCCCCATACCAAACATGGGGCACTCAGTTGAGGCCCTGGTTAATTTTGCACAACTCGAGACATTTTGAAAGTATACAAATCTGAAAAAGAAAGAGCTAATATCAATTATACGTTAATTTCAGTTAATAGTACATGGCAAACTTAGGGCAACACAATACAGAAATGCAAAATATATAAGAAATATAGTTTAGACTATCTGAGTAACGCCAACAACAGAACACCCACCTGCTACGAGAGCGACAGCTACACTGAACCGAGGTACTCACGTGACAGCTGAGTGAGCTGACTATAGAAAACTGTTTTTAGAGAATAGAAACTTTTTTTAAAGGTTGACTGAGCTATTTTTATACAAGTGTGAATAAATTCTTGTCTATTGTGCATCGTGGACTCTTCTGTAATTATTGGTTAAAATCTGCTTTTTTCAATTTTTTTCAATATTGAAGGTCATTGTGGCACCTGAAGATATTAATGTTATGATTTTAAATTTATACCAGCTTATTTCCTCACTACTCCACACATTTTCCACACTAGCCAATTTGAAAATTCGAAAAATGAGTTTTTCACTCCGCCCTAATGTATATGTGTATGTGTGTATGTATGTATGTGAATTGCTGTTTCTGTACAGGGGTCTTGCCCATCTCTGTATGGAGTACGCTTCTCATGTGTGGGACGATTTAACTCTCACAGTTCTACTGTACGTCACTGGGTGAAGTCAAAGGCTTTTCGTCTCATCAGTTCCTCGCCTCTTACTCACTGTCTTCAACCCCTCTTTCTTCGCCTCTTTACTATCGCTGTTATAACGGACACTCCTCTTCTGAACTCTCTAACTGCATGCCTCCTCCTTTAAGCAGAGCACGCAGCACCAGACTTTCGACACATTCTCACTCCTTTTCTGTTCAACTCTCTAATGCAAGGGTTAATCGGTATATTCACCCTTTTATATACTCAATTAATCTACTCTGGAACAATCTTCCTCAATCCATCTTTTCCCCTGTCTATGACCTTCAATTTTTCAAACGCAGTGTCCAGGCATCTCGAAAGCCCTGGACCTTGATTTTGGCTCTCTTCTTCGCCCTTGGCCCCTCCGTCCTGCATAAAACAATTATGTATATAATAATGCATAGTGCATATAATAAATTTAAAAAGTTGAAGTATTTAGATTGTAAATTAAAAATTACATGAAATTATTTACTGCAAATCCGGACAAAATAAGCAAATATACCATATTCTGAAGTAAATACACTAAATTTGTTCAAAAGTCATTAAATACGTACTAGTATGTAAATAGTTAACAGTTAGTATATGTAACCATAATTCTTTGTAAAAACTGTTAATCATATGAATAACATAATGAGGTATCATACCCACTCGATGTCATTCCTAATTGATTCTGCACCTCACGAGAGAGATTCTCAAAGGCATCATTTTGAAATTAGTCTATTCCTACTTCATCTCATTCTCATCCACTGCTTTCTCACTTTGGTCCAAGTTAGGTTAGGCTAAGCTGATGTTAGGTTAGATTAAATTCAGTTAGGTTAGTAAATATTAGTCATTCTCATTTGTCGCATTCACAACGAATGCGAATGGGAATGATATTGTTTCTCAAATGAAGAAACTTTTTTCTCAAATGTGAATTTCTCACTTTGTGATTTTTCATTTGAGGACCACGGATGGCAATGGGAATGTTAATGAGTGGGAAGTAATCACAATACCACTGAGATGAAAAGCAGAAATTACGGCCCCACTTTTTGCTTTTATGATAATATTATAAAAATGAACCTTGCCAAAAACTTATATAAATTTGTGAGTCACCTGAAGCTGTTGTTACATGTCAATGTAACTCACCATTGAAGAGATAAAAGTGAACATTTAATGCGAACGTCTGTACTAGAATGTTACGCAATGCCCGTTGTAGTTTATGTAATAGAACTGACATGTGTAAACGGCTTCAAGACCTATAGCTTGAACATTTACTAAATTAATAAATATTCTATATGGTTTGGACCTTTGGTTCACCACATATATATATACAGTGGCCCATGCAAGCGAAATGAAGACACTGAGGTCGATATATATATATATTGTTATATGAAGTGGTATTTTATATATATTACATTTACTGTATGATTTATATTTTTTTATTTATGCCTGTTTTCCTTTAAACCGCCTTATATAAATTTAACCCAAGGTTATACTGTATAGTATATTAGGGTGGAGTGAAAAAACATTTTTAGAATTCAGTTTTGTAGGGGCACCCAAAATTAGTCTGTGGTACCAATAAGAAATCTTTAAAATATTAGCTACCTGCGACATCAACTTTACCGGCCCCAAGGAGGTCAAAGATTTTGCCTTTCAGGTCCCCCAAAAAATTAAGGAAAAATTCAAAGATTTAAGCATATCTTCCGTCGTGCTTATGCTAGGAAGATGTTTTTGTTTTAAATATAATTTTTACATTAGTTATTTTCCTAGTTTTTAGGTAACCTGTATATGGTCCGAACTTATTCAGAATTAAATAGACAATTGAATTCATGTCTTTTTCCTAAATTACACGAGTATTGAACATGCATCTGTTTTTAAATTTTATCTACTTACGAATTTATAAATCGTCCTTCCACAAACGAAAAAGACGGAACCGCCATTTCGACTCGTTCACTTTGTTTTCATGAATAATTTATTTATAGGCTAAATTAGCCTTTGATTAAGTAATCAATTTCCTTATCATATGTCCTGAGCTCTCTGATATTGCATTTACTTTTGCATATTGCTGAGAATTTTACTTTTGGAAAGTTTTGAATTTTATATACTTGCGTTTATATTCACGTTGTTATAGTTAAGTAATTGAATATTAGTGGTTTTTAGCGATTTAGAAGTTTTCATAGCGTGCCAGCTTAATTTAATTTAAACTTGTGACGGTTTAAACTAATTTTTAAATGCGCGATGCCGTCGCAGAAAGCGTCGTGTGTTAGGTGTAGGGTAAACCGGTGGTATTCGGAATTTAAACATTATAACGGCGGTCCTATGGCGATTACCGAGAGATCAGTTTTGCGAGTTAATGGAGGAAATAATTGACATAAAACGCAGTGTACGTGAGGTAACGGAGAGACTTGCAACGCTTGATGGGGCAGGGGTAGGGCTACGGTTGACGGAAGCCGAACCAATACTAACGTTGAAGACGTTAGTAATTTAAAGGGTGAGGTGCGTAACCTAGTTTCTAGTTTAGGTAGCTTGTCGGGAAGGTTGGATAGAGTTGAGGAAGGGTTAAAGTTAGTCCGAGAGTAGTAGATGGGGAGGGATTTAGAGAAGTTAAGGGTGGAGCTAGGCCGCGTACGTTAGGTGATAGGAATCCCCCCCTCCTATCGAGGTTTCGAACCCTTTCGCCCATTTGGAAAGGGACGTGAATAAGGGGGAAACTATTTTAATTGGGGACTCTTTAGTGCGCCACATGGACAAAGAGTTCGTTGAACGGCATCCAACCAAGAGGAGGAGGGTCTGTCTCCCAGGGGCCAGGGTTGACCTTTCGGAGAGATATAGGGGGTTAATTAGGCCCCTGAAGGCGAGGTCAGATAGGTCTTTAGTTCTAGGTATTACCCCTAGGCACGGGTTGGGTCTTAGGATTACGTCAAAAACAATATTTTTTAATAATAAATTAGAAGAGATTTATGCTGAGGAAAATGTACCCTTCGTAAAGCTGTGGTCCGAATTCAGTGATCCTAGCCTTTTGGACCTTTTCCAGTTTGTGTACCGTTTTTCATATAATTTATTTTTGCTTCTTTTCAGATCAAATATGAGTGATCAAAAATGAGTTCTTGATAACCTAACCTAACCTAACCTAACCTAACCCACATTATAACTTTCGTCACTTGGGCACAGGATGTTTACTATGCTGTACGCAATGTACTGTAGAAAACGGTACATAAACTGAAGACACTGAGGTCGATATATATATTGTTATATGAAGTGGTATTTTATATATATTACATTTACTGTATGATTTATATTTTTTTATTTATGCCTGTTTTCCTTTAAACCGCCTTATATAAATTTAACCCAAGGTTATACTGTATAGTATAACCTTGGTAGGTTAATAGACGAAAACGTGCGAAAGCTGTATAGGTCGAAGCCTTCTTTAAACGTTGTGGGTCTGGGGAACGCGGGCCCGATGTGAAAAATAGTTTAAAACGCGGGCCCGATGTGAAAAATAGTTTAAAACGCGGGCCCGATGTGAAAAATAGTTTAAAACGCGGGCCCGTGGTAAAAAATAACTTAAACGTCTTTTATTGTAACGCGCGTAGTATTAGAAATAAATTAAATGAATTTAAGGCGATAATTTATTCCGGCAACTACGATATAGTTGCTATCACTGAAACTTGGTTAAATACCGTGACTCGGGACTTGTTGGGGGAACTTCATATACCGGGTTTTAAACTCTTTACTAATGATAGGTTACATAAGTTTGGTGGAGGCGTTTTGCTGTACATTCGTAATTCCCTTAGGGCTATCGAGGTTAAGTTAGATTTTCCGGCAGCAATTAATGCGATATGTGTTGAAGTTACGGCGCGTAGTATTAGTTTTAATTTTGTTGTTGTTTATAGACCCGTTCAACCCCTCGATACAGATACTAGATTTTACTCAGTTCTTGGTAACTTTATTGACAATCGGAATAGTATAATTGTCGGAGACTTTAACTGCCCTAATGTTAATTATGAGACTTTTACTGGTAATGAGGAGGGTTTGAGATTGATTGAGTTTATGGAAGATAACGTTTTACGACAGATGGTTACCGAACCAACGCGCGGTGATAATATTTTAGATTTGATGATGACGAACGGCGAGAATATATATAGTCGAAGGTTTAGAAGTAGGCGAGAGTTTAGGATGTAGTGATCATCAAATTCTTAGGTTTAAGTTATTGATAGAAAACACTAAGGATAGTAACGTAATAGAAGTCCCTGATTTTCGTAGGGCTAATTTTGATAGTTTTGCGGATAGGATGAGAGTAGTGGACTGGGATAACTTATTTATGGGTAATGACAAATTTGCATTGGGTGGCGTTTAAAGAAAGGGACGTTTTCCAGTTTATGTACCGTTTTCTACAGTACATTACATACAGCATAGTAAACATTTTTAGATTGAAATTATTTATTGAAGGACCATTCGGAAATGGTTAGGTTAGGTTAGGTTAGGTTATCAAGAACTCATTTTTGATCACTCATTTTTGATCTGAAAAGAAGCAAAAATAAATTATATGAAAAACGGTACACAAACTGGAAAAAGTCCAAAGAAAGTTTTAGGAATATTGAAAGGGAGTTTATTCCTCGTAGGCCCAAGCGCGCTAGAAATCATGGTAGGCCCAAGTGTTGGACTAGGGAAATAAGCGAGTTCATAAACGAGCGTAATAGAGCGTGTAGACTTAATAAGCGCAATGGCACGGCAGCTAACTTTAATAGATATATCGAGCTTAGACGTCAGGTTAAAAGATCTGTTAAGAATGCTAAGCGTAAGTTAGAGATACTTATAGCTGCGGATAGTAAACATAATCCAAAATAGTTTTTTGAATAAGTTAATAATTGTAAGCCGATAAAAGATAATATAGGCCCTCTAGTGGATGTTAACGGCGCTTTGGCTTCTGACGCTGAGGCGATGGCGGGTATTTTCAATAACTTTTTTGCGACAGTTTTTACCGTAGAAGACGTAAATAATGTCCCCGACGTGGACGATATCGTTCCATTTAGCAGCGAGACTATTCTGGATGAAATAACTGTTTACGAGTGTGAGATTGCGCATTATATCGATAGGCTAAAAGTTAGCAAGGCTCCAGGCCCTGACGCTTTTTATCCCAGCATTTGAAAGATTTGAAAGACGTTATTGTAGGCCCCTTAACGAAGATTTTTAATCAGTCACTCGAAACGAGGATTATTCCTGAAGACTTCAAATTAGCTAACGTCACGCCCATTTTTAAAAAAGGTGACCGCACGGTACCTAGTAACTATAGGCCCATTAGCTTAACGTCAATTGTAGGTAAACTTTTGGAATCCGTAGTTAGGGATCGTATCATCGATCACTTAGAAAGTAGAGATTTGATTAATAGTAGTCAGCATGGGTTTCGACGCCATAGATCTTGTTTAACTAATTTGTTAGAATTTTATAACGAAATAGTGCGCGAATACGATAGGCATAGAGCGGCTGACGTTATTTATTTATTTAGATTTTAAAAAGGCAATCGATACAGTTCCGCATAGGAGATTAATTGCGAAGGTCAAAGCGCACAGTATACGCGGTCAGGTAGCTAACTGGTTAGATGAATGGCTTCGTGCTAGGAGACAGAGGGTGGTAGTTAATGGTAGTCAATCGGGGTGGTTGGATGTAGGTAGCGGTGTCCCACAGGGTTCAGTGTTAGGCCCATTGCTATTCGTAATTTACATTAACGACATAGATGTAGGATTGACTAGTAACGTGTCAAAATTCGCGGACGATACTAAAATAGGCGGTAAGGTTGTTAACGAGGACGATAGAAATAGGTTCCAAGACGATGTAAATAGGATTATGGAGTGGACGGATAAGTGGCAGATGCAATTTAACGTAGACAAATGTAAAGTTTTGCATGTAGGTCCTCGTAACAATAGGAACCAGTGCCTGGAGTCTTGCGCAAAAGCTAATAGGATGTTAGGCGTCATAGCGCGTAATTTCGAATTTAAATCGAAGGATATTATATTGCCCCTTTACAAGTCCCTAGTCAGGCCTCATTTAGAATATGCCGTTCAGTTTTGGTGCCCGTACTTGCGTGAGGATATTGATAGGTTAGAAAGGGTTCAGCGTCGTGCCACGAAACTAATTCTGTCATTGCGCAACAAGCCTTATGAAGATAGGATTAAAGAGTTAGACCTGTATTCACTCGAAACCAGGAGATTAAGGGGAGAGCTTATTGAAGTTTTCAAAATCGTTAATAACATCGATAACGTAAATTTTGACAAACTATTCACTTTCGATAATAGTAATACTCGTAATAACAGATTTAAGTTGCGTGGCAGACGTTTCATTACTAATATCACTAAAAACTTCTTTACGTTTAAAGTAATTGATAAATGGAATAATCTTCCCGCGCCCGTCGTGAACTCTACCAGCGTTAATGCGTTTAAGAACCGTATTGACAGACATTTTAAAAATATTAACGTTGTTTAAAATAAAAAAAAATTTGTAACAGGAGCTCTGGGGGTGGTGGTCGAGGATGAGTCTGTTGACGATTAATGCCAGCTTGTGACATGCCAGCGTGTGATGCCAGCAATAAAAAAAAAAGACTAACATGAACGGAGATGTAGCTCGTAGAGCAGTGCTCTTCAACCTGGGCGGTACCGCCCACTAGTGGGCGAAGGATCTCATTAATCTAAAGGTAATTGCAATTAATTTTATTGTTTTATGCAGGGTATATAACTTTTAGTTTGAGTTTTTGCATTTTTAATTTTGGTGGGCGATACGGAGATTCAAAAGTTACAAAAGTGGGCGGTAAGCATAAAAAGGTTGAAGAGCACTGTCGTAGAGTAAACTAACCCACTTTTTGTTTAACTTTACCTACTTTTTATTTTTTCTTATCCTCTCCTTGCATGTCTGTAACTCTTTTCTTGCATGTTTGTAGTTTGCATGGTGGTCTGTGTTTGCATGGTTTGTAAGTGTTCTTATTTTACTTCTTTTCATCTTTCACCCCTTTCCTATTCTCTCCGACTATTTTTCTGACTTGTCGGCAGTGGCCGGCGGATGATGATGGAGAGTCTTTTTTCTCTTTTTCTGAATGAATGTTAACCCATGAGTGATAGGTGTTGCTACTTACTTAACCCCTTATTTTCTTCTCTTAACCCCCTACTCTTTCCTTTCTCTCGGGCTAACCTTAGAGTGGATCTTAGGGTCTTTGTTAGCCTTTGCTTCTGTAGATCTGTAGATATATATATATATATATATATATATATATATATATATTAAAGTAAAGAACGACGCTTGTATAGGAGAATATACCGCGCAAGATGAGAGAGAGAGAACGAAAAAATGAAAAAATGAGGTAACCACCCGGGAATCGAACCCGGGATCTTCCGATTGCCGGTCAGATATGATAACCATTACACAATGGGCCTCACTCGATCAAATGCCGTAATTCTTCTACATACGCGCAGAAACCAATGCCCCAAGGGGGCACCTCCCGCATGCCGTACATTATATACATTATAACTGCAAACACGCAGTATAATTAACGTAAAGAACGACGCTTGTATAGGAGAATATTCCGCGCAAGATGAGAGAGAGAGAACGAAATGTGTAATGGTTATCATATCATATCTGACCCACAATCGGAAGATCCCGGGTTCGATTCCCGGGTGGTTACCTCATTTTTTCATTTGTTTCGTTCTCTCTCTCTCTCATCTCGCACGGAATATTCTCCTATACAAGCGTCGTTCTTTACGTTAATTATACTGGGTGTTTGCAGTTATAATGTATATATATATATATATATATATATATATATTATATATATATAGAGAGAGAGAGAGAGAGAGAGAGAGAGAGAATTTAGAAGTTAGCGAGAAAAAGACATTATTATGTATATTTTAATTAAAAAGAACTACACAGGCGAAGCACTAATGAACAATTAAACCGCACAGTTGACATACGTTAAATGGGAATTAAAGAATTAGATCTGGAATTATAAGTGTTTATAATTTATAATCTTAATTTGCTATAAATGAATGTGAAAGTTCATTAAGGTCATTAATGACCCCAGTTCCAAACATTGTATTATAATATGCTGTGATCTTAATTTTTCTCTCAGCACATTCATGGGAATTTGGGAAAGGAGTAACAATGTGGTTACATAAACGACAAGAGGATAATGTATTCTATCTGATTATGATAAATAATAGTGATATGACAATTACTGTGGATGTTACCCAACAAATTAAATAAATTAATGTGAACATATAACTTACTACAAAAGGAGAGGAGGGAATATTTGAAGAATTAAATCTGCACTCAAATTAAATTGACTGGAAAATCATAAATGCAAAAACTAAAGAAATAAAGTGGAAAGTTTTACTGGGAGAGGAATCGTTGTAAAATGTGTTTATTGATAATAAAATATGTTTATTCATAATAGAAAACGAAGCAAAGTAGAACCGACATTGTTAGAATGCATATATACACGTTCAAAAAGAACTGAACGAAACACATGTAAAGCTGAAAAAAAGATCAGAACACTTTCACCAAAGAAAAAAATAAACGAAAAATTTACTCAGGAATCTCTTAATGAAAAATATAAAACATTGAAAGATATAAAGAATAATTTTAAGTAGTTTTGCTACACTTTTGCAAGAAGGAAAAGAAAATACCATGGAAGTATTGGACTTAAAAGTTTCCATGCTTCCAATGGCATATTCACATTAGAATATCGTAAATATACTATTGCCATATCAAATATTTAAATTGTACCAAAAAAATATTGAAAAATATTGTAAAACTCTCTCTTCTATTCTTTTTTTAAATAGTTTTACAATATTTTTCAATATTTTTTTGGTACAATTTAAATATTTGATATGGCAATAGTATATTTACGATATTCTAATGTGAATATGCCATTGGAAGCATGGAAACTTTTAAGGCGAAAAAAAAAGGGGATTCACTCACTTTATTTCTTACATAAGAGAAGTGAAGATACCAGTAATAGTAATAGTACTACTACTAATAATAATAAGGTAAAAATTTTCAAAATCTTCCACAATTTTAAATAAAATGATCAATTGTATATTTAGAAAATAAATGATGTTTAATAAGATAAAAAGTATAAATTATGAAATTAAAAGTGCTTATTGAAATTAGCATATTTTAGATAGTTAATCATAAAATGGGAATTTAATTACTACGGTAATAATGGCAATAGTGAAGTGATACATCAGTCGGAGCCAATGAAACGAACATCGAAAATCCAATTTTTTTTAAAGGAATACACAAGAACTAAGAATTGATTAAAACGCGAACTCAGTAATATTGATTCTGAGGAAACATAACTGATGCCCTGTTTGAACTGCGAGAGAATTCAATATCAGAACTTGACACAAGACGTGCAAAATTTCTGAAGAAATGCATAAAAGTAAAACTGGTGAAATACAGGGTGTACATAAAGTGAGGATCTATTTTTGTGAAATAATTATTTTTTTCTATTTTTCTTTTCAGAAGCCCTTAGAATGAATACAGAAGAGCGTGTGGCAATAGTAATTTGGCGAATCGAGGGAAAGAAATACAATGACATCAGAGAGAAGTTTAGAAGGAGATTTCATAAGCCGGGGCCAATAGACAAGACAATACAAAAATTGGTGAACAAATTTAAACGAACGGGATCTGTAAATGATGAAGCAAGATCAGGACGACCGTGCATGTCAGATCTTATCGTGAATGCAGTACGCGGAATTATCACTGAGGAGCCACGTACGTCCGTTCGTGCTGCATCACACAGACTCGGCCTCCCGACGTCATCTGTGCACAAAATTCTGAAAGTTAATTTGCAGAAGAAAAGCTATCATTTGCAGGTTTTAAACAATTTACATGAGGAAGATTTCCCTCGACGAAGTGCTGTGTGTGCTGATCTCGTAGAACAAATCTGGAGTGATAATTTAATGGACAACATTCTCTTTAGTGATGAAGCCACTTTCCATACGTGTGGAAAAGTAAATCGCCATAACTGTCGAATTTGAGCAGATGAAAGACCGAATGATTTCGCCCAAAATTGGGAAAGAGACTCACCTAAAGTTAATGTCTGGAGGGGTTTAACAAAATCTAAGGTTTATGGTCCTTTTTTTGCTGAAGCTACAGTTACGGGGCTTATTTATCTGGACATGTTGCAGCAATTCCTTGAACCTCAGCTGATTGGAGATAGGATTGTTAGTACCGTCGTCTATCAACATGATGGTCTCCTTGTCACTATGCCAAAATTGTTCAGGATTATCTAAATGGACGTTTCCCAAATCGCTGGATCGGACGCGGAAGCAACAGACCTTGGCCAGCGAGATCACCAGATTTAACCCCTTTAGATTTCTTTGCATGGGGCTTTATCAAATCGCACGTCTATCAGACGAAGATTACGAGTCTTGAAAACTTACGTACACGTATACGAACTGCTGCAGATAACATAACCCCGCAAATGCTCCAGAATGTGTTTAGAAATGCTGCGGAACGATTTGAGCTGTGCAGGGATACTGATGGGCGTCACGTCGAATCCTACTCTTAATTATTTAATAAATGTTACCACTTTATCATTTTATGATTGAATTCCATATAATTTCCAAGTGCTTCACAAAAATAGATCCTGACTTTATGTACACCCTGTAGTGTGCAGGGCATCATTCGACACCAGGCTGGTTTAGCACTCTAAAAAACAAAATGCAAACATTACTCGTGTTACAAAGGAAACAGAACCATGCCAAAACTATCCAGTGAAGACGCCATGAGCGGTATGATAATATATATGACGCGTTCGGTGGAGAAGGGGCGAACGCCACAAAATTCGAAAAATGAGTTTTTTGTCGTATAATTATCCTTTAAAACCTTTGCTTTACCTATGCAAAAAATTAGATGTTAGTCTGCACTCTTTCACGGTAAAATTTAGGTTTTAATGTATCTCGAGAGAAATTCACTCCGCATCATTGCTTCACATTGAACACATCTATCTACTTTCTGGTCACTCGACAATGCCCTGTGATGCTGAATTTGGCCAAATTGAACAAAATATAAAAAATAATTACAGCAATATTATTTACACCCAAAAAGATTATGTTACGGCCATAACTACAGCCGTTTCGCAGCGCTTCCTAGTTGTAGAAATGAAACAGGCTGATTTTCTCGATTTTGACGTCCTAAAAACGTGCATTGTCATTAGAAAATCAACAACTACTAAATTTACAGATGCAAGAAAGTTAATATTTGACTTTCAACACAAAGAAGGCTACGTAATATCTACTGCATACCGCACAACCCCAGATAATAGCCATCCCGTCAGACTGCAGAAAGGGAAAAAATCCTACAGTGTCAGTTTATTCAATCTAGCCCAGCAGACACTGCAACCAAAGTATTCCCAATTGCTGCCAATAACTAAGGAAAAAATAAAAGATCTCAAGAATTATCAGACCTAATGCCTGCAACTGCAGTGAACTATTATACAAGATTGTTAAAGGAACTGGAAGAAACCGAAACAGTTGAAGCAGGTAATACAACATTCGACGAAGAGGACCAAATAATGGATTACACCAGTTAACATCAGAAGCTATCAATAAATAATATTGTAAAATTTCTTGGCGTTTTATTATATCGACATATTACACAACAATATTTTACTCAAATATGTGTTCAAATTCATACAACATTTCAATAAACCGGAAAAATACAAAGGTTTAAAGTTTACAAACTTTAACTGCATTTTGTGGCATAATTCGAAAATGTTGCGTTCGCCCCTTCTCCACCGAACGCGTCATATATGGAAAAATACTTGAAACATTAGTTTCAAACTGTAAAAACGAAGTAAAAACATACAGAAAGTCCGGACAAGAAAATTTTTCATTCCCAAGACAACAACAGGGAACCTTGAGAACAAAGATGGAAAACTCCCCCATAGCATAGAAACCCCAAAACTATTTAGTATCAACAGAAAGAACTGCCAAATCTACAAAATATTCATTTAGCAATATGCAAAATCAGATGTCACAAATTCCTAAATCTAAGTGTCCAACCAAGTTTCATTGTTAGCATCAGATGTCCACAGATCTGTCGTAAAATTCATAAAAGCAAGCTCACTCAATGAACCTAAAATATTTTGACGCATAGAATAATAGATTTGTGGTATAACATTTTGGCTTAAATATTTATGGGAGGGAATAGGATACCGAGGCTTCAACCCATAAATCAGTCTCTTAATTAAAACCAGGCCCATCAACAATCGAAAATGTTTGGTTTTCCTTGGCGATCATTTCACTTAGTAATTTATGTATATCTTATGATTTATTTGAATTAAAATTTCACGCCTTTTTGCTTTAGAAACACTGACTTAATGTTTGTTGACCTGGTTCAACTTTCTTGTTAATCCCTGGAATTGGTGCTGGAGGGTGCGACGCTTCAGTCATAGTAGCTTATTTCTCTGCAAAAGCCGCCTCATAAGCGGCAGAATGTTTATTACGAAGATGATTGCTAAGTCCGGTTGTAGTAAAATCTATCGGATCCTTTGCACCTCGAGAAATAAGCATTCGCATGTTTTGCATTTAGCTTGATAATCCTTTTGGTTGGCATAAAAAAAATGCCATATAATGCTACGTTTAGAACTCATTTAGATCTTGCTTTTCAGTAACTGTATAATGATGATAAAAAATAAATCTGGAATAAAAATTAAATGTTATTACTGAGAGTACTCTATAGATTTTTGTTAAATATATGGAAAATATTTGCATAAAATACAGTGAAGCCAACCGTATTTTATTGGTAAATGCAATTTAACATCGTACAGAAATAACCAAGTAGGCCCCGTACGTCTTCGACACTATTATAAAGACTTCTTTAGAGTTTTAAACTACGGTCTTATTTTATAATATACAATATATCATTCTAAGTAAGTCCATTAAACGCTCAATTTGATCTTAGTTCGGTTTATTAAGCATTGCACCAATAAAAAACCATTCAATCAAGTTAATGATTGTGCCACACAAGATTGAAGAGAGATGACTGACTGTCCACATAGTTGTTGAGATCCGACGATTCATCATTGCACCACAAATGGCCCAGAAAGAATACTTTTTGTTTATCATGAAAATCGGCAGTTAACACTCCCTCATCCCATTTGTATGGGAGAAGATGGGGAATTATAAAATTTCAACTCCTTTGTATTTGTATTCTTATAGGGTTTAGAAAATAATTCTATTAAACTTTTAACAATGACGTCTAATAACTCCAATAAAACTAATATTCAGTATTCGGCCGAATAGTTTTGCACCAAATATTCGGTGAATTTTAGTATTCGGTATATCCCTAGTTAAAACCAGCATACTCCTCTCTCATCATTTTTTAAACCCCCATTCTCTCAACATTTTTCAAACCTGCATACTCCTCTCTCTACGTTGAGAATGCAGTTAAACAGCTGAAACCAAATAAACCCAAAACACTGAACAAAAACAAATCCTTTCATTCAGTCAGTTGAAGCTGAAAGCAAGGCACTTCCGAGAACACTCTCATCCGCCTTTAGCAAAAACATCACCTTTTAGAATAAAGTGTACGCATTTCCTCACCACAGTCAAACAAAGGCATTATGTGCGCAGTGCAGCACCTTGCTTTTGACTGAGAAAACACTTATTGGCATAATGGGATGATTATTATTATTATTATTATTATTATTATTATTTTGTAGTAGCAGTAACAGTAATAGTAGCGGTAATAATATATAGTAAGAGTAATATATATTTTCTTGAGTAATATTTTTAAATTAATTGTACTTGTGGAATATTAATTTAAAATTAAATAGAATTGGTTTATGAATTTTGCTAATTTTTAGTTTAACTAATTACTACAAAGTTAAATTTTATTACAGTTACAATAGTTTCAATTTTTTACATTTAATGAAAGAATTAAGTTTATTAAAGGAATCTTCAAAGGCTTATTATTGGATTCAAAGTAGGCTGACCATATTTCCTTGAGACAAAAACGGGACATTGGGATGGCAAAAAAGGGACGGGGTTATGTAATATTCTGTATTCATGAAAAAGTAAGTACATAAACCGGGACAAAATTGACATTTTTATTAAAACGACGGGACGGCCAGGAAATATACAACAAACGGTACTGTCCCGTTCAAAACGGTACGTATGGTCAGCCTAAATTTCAAAGGCAACTTATAATTTCTCAAACTAGCTGCGAAGAAATAATTCAAAACATAAGTACATATCGTCGCTTATATCTTGAAGGTCTTAGCTCGCAAAAAGTCACTTGTTCAGGAAACAAGAAAAACTGTTTCGTTGCTCGATATATTTATATATTTTTTTCAAATTCGTCTCAATGTTAAAAACGCTTTCTGATTGGAGGAGTGCTAGACCCTTTTGAGACAAGGTGCACAACACGAAAACGAACCAGTCTTTCGATAGAAACTTTTTTCAAATTTTCGAGTTAAGACTTTTCAAGATATAAGCGACGATATATATAAATAACAGACGTTTAATTATGAAAAATATAATGACAGTCAATAAATGGATCTGTGTATCCATCATTTACTTCATTTTTTTCATATAATATAACAACCCACAAGATCCGGTTTTTCTTATGTAGAATTTAAATCTGAATCTATTTTCTTCTTTGGTATTTCTTGTGCAAATTGATATTAACGGAGATATAAGCAACTTTTGGATCGATTAAAATCGACTGAAATAGAGTAGTATGGTGGTAATTATTCGTTTTACTCCTGTACACCCTTGATGAGTGGTTAGGTTGTCGTGATATTTTCGTTAGTTGGGTTAAGTCGTGATATCTTTACTAAAACTAACGAAAATATCACGACAACCTAACTAATCATCAAGGGCGTACAGTTGACCTATTTCAATCGATTTTAATCGATCCAAAAATTTCAATCGATTTTAATCGATCCAAAAATTGCTTATATCTCCGTTAATATCAATTTGCACAAGAAATACCATAAAAGAAAATAGATTCAGATTTAAATTCTACATAAGAAAAACCGGATCTTGTGGGTTGTTGTATTATAAGAAAAAATGGGATCACCTGAAGATCAGGGCCCCGAGCCTCAATTACCAAATGATACCTTCGTTAAAACTAACCAAAATATCACGACTTAACCTAACCAATCGTCAAGGGCGTACAGTTGACCTAACCGGGCATTCAATTTAATTTATTATTATATTTTGTACTGTAAAGCAAAAAACAAGAATACATAGGGTCCCTGATCTTCAGGTGATCCAAAAAATGAAGTAAATGATGGGTTATAACCCACAAGATCACAATAATAAAAGATTAGTAGATTTTAAAGTTGTTTACCGAGATTAATATTTATCTTAAGAATCCTTTCAACTGATTTCAAATTAAATTCAATCGAAATATGATAAAATTAAATTTAGCATATTTGGCGAAATGTGACAACTGAGAACTTGAATATGGAAAGGTTAACATTAAATGATAACTTAACAAATGAATTAGCACCGAATAATGAATATATAAATAATTAATTTGAACTAAAATGAGAATAATTTTCGAAATAAATTTAGTTTTATGTGAAAATAAATTATTGAAATTTTACTTACGACTGGTAGATTCAACAATAACCCTACAGTAATTAAATATAGTAAGTTCAGTAGTAAATAATATGGATCACCTGAAGACCTGAATGTCAATCGCCCTTGACGATTGGTTAGGTTTAGTCGTGATATTTTCACTGTTTATATATATATATATATACATATATACACTAACGATTGGGTTAAGTTGTGATATTTTAGTTATTTTTAACGAAAATATCACAACTAAGCCTAACCAATCTTCAAGGGCGATTGACATTGGGGGCTTTAGTCTTCAGGTGATCCAATAATATGATTAATAGGATTATTAATGATGAATGAAAAGTTTAAGTTTATTTATGGAATTGATAATGCAGCAGCGTTCAAAATTAAAGAGCAAATATGATGAATTTTAGTAAGATCGAAATAAAATTAAATATTATAATACTTCACCAACCAACTATGATTTAACATGAATAATGAGGTAACTGACTATTATGCAACAGATCGTTGAAAGGTCAAAGCGGATTAGTTAGTTGGTTATATATTGCTAATATTATTGGGAGGAAAAATTCCGAACTCAAAAGTTAGGAATAATCGCGTCGATTGGTCTAATGTTAATATGTAACAGAGAATAGAATACAAAGACAGAACAAGTCACCTCTTTAATAATTTAGAAATCTTGCATCTTGTTTGTAGTAATCTCTGCTCAAATGATTCCCACTGTAAACTCATAGATAGGTATTATAGTAAGATAATTTCCCTGTTAAGAGAAGCAGGAAGCCCCCTGATTAAATCTTGCAACTATCATACTAAGATTATTCCTGGATGGAATGATTTTATTGCCCCCCTGAAGAGGGAATCGAAAGACGCCTACGATTTTTGGTGCTTTCATCGTAGACCCAGATTAGGACCAGTATACATGAATATGAGTGGAAGTAGGGGTCAGTATAAGGCGGCCATAAGGCGACATAAACAAGAAGAAGAGTCTATTCGAGCATCAAAAGCCTGTGAAGCTCGCATAAATAACGATAATAAAATTTTTTGGAAATTTGTTAAGAAGCAAACGGGTGTCAAAAGTGTCCTCCCTACGACAATCCAGTGTGAGTATAGATAATCTTAAGATAGATTGCAGCGAAACGACTGTGGGAGGGACAAGGGAAAATACTTTGATATCAGTTCCTGAAGTAAATAGGTTAATTAGAGAGTTGAAGACTTGTTCTGCGTCGGGGGTAGATAACCTATCGAATGAGCACTTAAAATATGCCAATGACGTAGTATGTCTGCATATATCATTGCTCTTATCAGCCATGCTTGCTCATAGCTATATCTCTGCAGAGTTCATGAGGGTATATATCTTGCTTCTGGTCAAAAATAAGTATGGAGACATTCTATCCAGCAATAATTACAGGCCTATTGCTGTCGCTTCCTGCTTCTCGAAACTACTAGAAAAACTCTGGTTACTCCGATTAAATGATTACCTATGGACATCTAATGAGTTTGGTTTTAAAAGGTCCCACTCAACTGACCTGTGTATCTATGTACTTAAAGAAACAATATCTAAATGCATTGACAGTAATTCAACCATTTATAGCTGTTTCCTAGATATAAGTAAAGCCTATGATAGAGTGAACCACACTATTTTATTTAAAAAACGAAGACAGGAAGGTTCCCCTGTACATATTAAATTTATTGAAATTTTGGTAGTCCCACCAATCTTTTACCGTTAGGTGGGGCAATGTACTATCCGAATGTTTTGGCCCCTCTTGCGGGGTGAGACAAGGCTCTTTGTTCTCTCTTATGCTGTTTAATGTGTATATTGACGGATTAATTGCTTCACTTAATGAGGCAACAGTGGGATTTTGTGTTGATAACACAAGGATAAATAACTTAGTTTATGCCGATGATGTGGTCTTAATAGGACCCTCTGTTAAAGGTCTGGATCGGTTGCTAAAAGTTTGCGAAGTGTATTCGCAGAAACATGATATTCTTTTTAATGTTACAAAAAATAAGGTTATGCAATTTCATCCTAAAAGCTATGATCAACCAGCTGATCTTAGGTTTAGAATGAATGGTGAAGTAATTGAGGAAGTACAAGAGCTTAAGTATTTGGGTCATACTATTACCAGCTCCTTGAGTGATGACTCGGATATAAGAAAACAATCTCGAAGCCTTTGTGCTAAAGCGAATATTACTATAAGGAATTTTCGGTTCTGTTCAAGTGAAGCTAAAGACTCTTTCGTACTTTCTGCAGTAATATATACGGACAGCAACGCTAGGTGAATTATAAAAAATGTTCTGGCATAACCCTAAATTTGCTGTACAATAGGTCTTTTAGACTCTTACATAAATTACCCCCGAGATGCTCAGCTTCGCAAATGTTTGCTACCCGCAATGTCCCGAGCTTCCCGAGGTAACAAGACGTGCTCAATACAGTCTAATGCAAAGAATTAAAAACTCAACTAACCCGATTATCCAAGCTATCCATGAGTCCTGCCATTTATCCTCTAAGCTATGGAATTGTTGGTATGAAAACGTCTGTCTATAGCTCCACTTAACTCTGACATTACTGTATTATTTCTAATCAACTGTAAATATTTCTATCCTTATTGTGTGAACTGTCATTGTATTAATAATACTTGTCATATGGACTATAGTCTGCCAATAAATCTTTTCATTTCATTTCATTACTTCAAATAATTTACTTTGAATAACTTTTATTTAATTTTACTCTCATTTCTCTTTTATTTTTCGATTTATCATAGATTGCACCAAATATTTGATCTCGTCCGATTCTTTCTTCCACTTTACCTCAATTATGTTGTGTTCAACTGTCACTTTATTTTCCATTTCCACCTTTCTCCACAGCCAGAATTGGAGCGCTCACTCGTAATAACTTAAACTCCGCCTCTTTTTTTTTCATTATGTGGACTGTAAATCCTTTCAATAAATCATTCTTGCTTGAAGAAGCATCACGAATTGGGTGCAAAACATCGCTACTCTTGAATTTCATTACACTATATGTTTTTAATATAAGACTTTACGACATCGTAGAAGATGTATAGTCTCTCTCTCTCTCTCTCTCTCTCTCTCTCTCTCTCTCTCTCTCTCTCTCTCTCTCTCTCCAGAGCGGTACGCCAAATACACATGTGCGTGGGGCACAGACAAGAAAGGGCCCAAAATCAAACCACATTCTTCTGCCGTTGCACGATAATTTCAACGCCATACATAAAGTCGACACGCCTTAAATGACATAGTTGGCCTCCGCAGTTCATCGTTAAATTACGCACAGTCAGTCTTTACTTCTGTTGTAATTAAATCTTATTCTCTATAGGAAATCAATTATTTTCAGTTGTTTCGCACTTCCAATTTATTTTGAAGTAATTTCATCATATGGCAGTAAAAACATCGAAGCTGGCTTAATTTTAACATCGTTCACACATTTAGCTTAGATAGTTTGTGTTAGGAAGTGAGGTAACATTTAGAATAGCCAACGTACTTCTTAAGTATCTACATTAGTCTAATTATTAAGTTCATTGAAGGGATCACCTGAAGATCAGGGTCCCCAGCCTCAATTACCAAATGATATTTTCGTTAAAACTAACCAAAATATCACGACTTAACCAAACCAATCGTCAAGGTATACAGTTGACCTAACCCGGCATTCAATTTAATTTATTATTATATTTGGTACTGTGAAGCCAAAAAAAGAATACATGGGGCCCTGATCTTCAGGTGATCCCGTTGAAGTTCTAAGGGTTATCCTGAAATTAAGCTTATCATTCTCTTTCCTTTAAATTATAGGTACACACAGCAGGGTGATACTAATTTAGGCTTCGTACTTATTTACAGATGCACTAATCCCCAATAATGGCTTTGAAACAAAAATCGGGTGCCCGAAAGCGAAAAGAACGATTAGAGAACATTAAGAGAGAGAAAAACTTTCAAAGTTAGTTACATTTTTTACTCAAATTTACGTCAGCAATTTTGGGAAGCAACAGGAAAGTGAAGGGAAGGCAGGCACAAGCACTTTAGAAGGGACCAGGAGTTTCAGTATTGTACCACCGATACCGATACTGGGAGACATAGAACTGCTTCAGTCGCCTACCCCATTTACATACACAAAAGTGTCAAAGTATTCTAATGATCCCGTTGATTGGGGCGTAAATAACGAATTTCTAGAATTCATCTCGTTAATGGATTAACTTCTCAGCAGAATGACGGTGAGAATTTCAAGAAGTCAGAGATTAATGTTTGGGTGGAAGAGAAGCCTGACTTATGCTCTTTTTTATTCCATCAAATCGAACCTTCAGAGAGAGAAAAGGAAAGTCATATTCAAAAAAACATTATTTAGAAAAGAATACAAGTGGCAGAGTTTTACAATTTTTATATATTTGATATAACATTAATATATTCACAGTACTCGTATCTCAAAATGTCCTTGGAAGCACGGAGGCTTTTAAGGCAAAACTAATGGCATTTAGTTTATTTATTACATAAAAGAAATGAAAGTGGCAAGTGATAGTAATAATGATAACAACAACAATAATAATAATATTATTATTATTATTATTATATTATTATAGCATATTTTCAACAGTTGATTATAAAATAGCAACTTCATTACTATGGTAAAAATGGCAGTAGTGAACTTATACATCAGTCGTAGCTAAGTGAAGTGCTTTTATATAGTTAGGTTTGTGTATGAAATCCCTGGGCAATCTGGTGTTATAACGATGGTGTATTTCATGGAGGGTGATTGCTCTCTGAATGGGTGATGTATGTTGATTTTTATTAATAACTTCGAAAATATTGACAGCAACATTAGATTTGTATAATTCATTTAGTTTTAAAATATTTAGCTCTTTAAACTTTGGGGACGTGAGACTTTGTCTGTTGTCATTATTTGAGAGAGTTTGTAGACATTTTTATGAATTAATTCCAAAGAATATTTTAGATATTTTGTTGAGCTACCCCATGTTGTAATGCAATATAATAAATGTGGATGGATGAAGGAGTAATATGGGGTAAAGAATGCGTCTTGAGGAAGGGTCGTTTTTAGTTTAAATAACATAAAGATTAATATTTTGGATTTGATATGTTGTACGTGACTTCCAAAATTTAATTTTCGTTTAAATTAATGCAAGTACTTTAACCTCATTCACCCTTGCCAGAGTAGTTTTCCCAATTTTTATTTGACAGTTTGCATTATATGTTTCGTGGTAATACTCACATAAGATGACTTTGTCAGGTTCAATAACAGTTTATTAGTACACATCCATTTATACACATTTTCTAATTGCCTGTTCATTCATTAATCAAAAAGTGAGTTATGATGGGAAGAAGTAAGTGTGGTATCATCTACGTATTGTAAGCAATTTAATGTGGTTGAGAGATAAAAATCGTTGGCGTAAATTATAAATAGTAATGGGCCAAGAATAGATTCTTGTGGGACTCCACTAGTTAACATCGCCTTGTCGGATAAATTATATTTTAATCTGATGTACTGATGACGATTTGACAGATATGATTTAAACCAATCGAGGATATTTCTTCTTATTCCCTATATGGCTTATTTATTCCCTCGAAAGTGGAAAAGTTTACTGCTTATACTGCAAACTTTATGGAAACTTTGATGATAGCGCTTTGATGGTATGTTTCAATAACTGAAGCAATACTTCTCAGCATCTGAGTGACCTTGAACAAAGTGCTGCACATATTACTGCATGTATTGCATTTTTTAATCTAGGAAAAGGTAAAAACAGATTGGACAGACTTGAAGAAACAACTTAACGAAGAAAAAAATTATTGGAAGAAAGTGGTGCAAAGGGTAGTTGAAGTGATTAAGTTTTTGTGCGGAAAATAACAAATAACTTACCTTTTCGTGAAAGTGTAGAAAACACTGAGCACAAAGACTGTGGCCTGTTTTTAGCTATTATGCGATTGACTGGAAAAACTGACCCATTCATGGAACAACACAAAAACTAAAGTAAATCCAGGAAAAGGAAATGTTTCCTATTTGTTCAAAGCTGTGTATGAAGCGCTTGGCCTTGGCAGAAAAAACTAACGGAGAAAATATCAAATGTAATAAAAAAAATAATTGAAATGAACACCAACTTTGCTTAGCAATTCAAAACTGTACTGAAGACGGCGAGCCAGCATTAACATTTTTAGATTAAATTGCCTTAGAAGAAAGGCATACTGGAAAGTATTTGGCGTAACCTGTTCTGGAAGAACTGAGAAAGTGAGATATTAAAATATCAGACTGTGTTGGTTAAATTTATGATAATGCAGCAAATTTATCTGACATATACGAGGGGCGGTCAGAAAATAAGTTTACACTGCGTATAATTTCGTAACTAAAGGACCTACATTGATTATGTTTACATCAGGTTCCACTAGAATAGTGCCGTCATTTCTGCAACAATATTCCGAGTCTCAGTGGTCAAGAATTTCTTGATCGCATTGTCACAGGAGACGAGACATGGGTTCATCACCGTACTCCGGAAACAAAACGTGCCAGCATTGAATGGAAAAACCCTGGGTCCCCGCGACCAAAGAAGTTCAAGATTGTGAGGTCCGCTGGCAAAGTGATGGTTACCGTGTTTTGGGACCACAAAGGCGTTTTGCTCGCAGATTTCATGCAAAAAGGCACAACAATCAATGCAGCTGCATATTGTTCAACACTGGAACGTTTACGAGCGGCCATTAAGCGTAAACGTCCTGGACTGCTCCGTAGGGCAGGGCACTGTTTCAGTCGAGCCGCCATGTTCAACTGACTCATATAACCAATGTACGGTAGATGGCAGCCGAATCGACGTGCAGTGTTGCCAACAATGATTAATGAATTCACCTGATACAAACATAATCAATGAGGTCCTTTAGTTACGAAATTATACGCCGTGTAAACTTATTTTCCGACCGCCCCTTGTATAAGGGATCGCAAAAGTTCATTAGATATGCGACTACGCAGGCTGTATACATACCATGTACTATGTACAATCTAAATTTATCAAGCGAAACAGTTACGTAAGTTTCTAACGCGTGCACAAACGTTTTCAGTCTTCTGTATATCTCTATAACTTTTTCTGGGTTCAACTCGAAGATGACAAGAACTGCATCAATCCATTTCGGGAGGAAAGCTTTTAAACTCCTTATCAACCATACAATTTTCAGCTCGTTCCGAAGCTGATGAAGCGTTACACATTGGATGAAAAAAAAGTAATACAATACTTGACTAACCTTTTACAAGACGAGTTTTTGAACCGAGATTAAAAAACAGAAGCCAAAAACTTGGTGAAAGTACTATTGTACATGGCCTCAGCAGTATTATGTGTATTCTAAAAGACATGCTGGCAAGAATTAATACAGTTATTACTTCAATACAAGAAACTAGCACCATTTGAAGCAATGCTGTACTTCATTATCAAACATTAAGTTTTTATACGCATCGAGTAAGCGAAGTGAGTAAATTTGCTCACGATGAGCTCGGTTATTGTGCGCTGTTTCCATAAGATCTTGGCCCATAGGTGCGACAGCGCGTATCTCCTGAGCTCTCGACAGCGTATGCTGATGGCTGTGTTGAGAACCTTCTGCTCCTCCAAACAATCATTGCTCAGGCCAAAGGCCAAGGCGTCCGATAGTGTCTCTCACGAGAGCATTCCCGGCGCCTTGCTTCATCTCGGTGTGCCAGCACCTCTGGTCAGCTACGTGGCCGCCATCTACGTAGGGGCTGCCACGTGGTTGATGGGGGAACGTCTGCCAGTGCATAGGGGTGTGCGGCAAGGGGACCCGCTCTCCCCGCTAGTCTTTAATGCGGTTTTAGAGTGGTCGCTTGGACAGTTGAACGATGCTGTTGGGGTCCCATTAGGGAGCCAGCGCGTGAGCCACCTCGCCTTTGCGGACGACGTGGTTCTTCTGAGTACGTCTCCGGTCGGCTTGCAGTCCCTGTTGGATTGTTATGCCGCCAAGACGGAAAAGACTGGTCTCCGCCCGAATAGCGCGAAGTCCGCCACCTTCTCCATCCTGCTTGACGGGAGGGGAAGCGCTGGGTTTGGGGCTCCGAGCTCGTTTCGCTGTAGGTGGCACGGCCATTCCCGCATTAAACGTGGGCGACTTCTATCGGTATCTTGGCGTAGATATCGGCATGATCGGGTCCAAGTCAAGAGCCCTCACCAAGGTCAGTGAGTCGCTGAATCGGGTCTCGGCTGGTCCGCTCACCCCACAGCAAAAGCTCTGGGTCTTGCGGTGTAAGGTGCTGCCGGGTGTCACGCACGACTTGGTTTTAAGCCGGGTTCGTGTGGGGACCCTGGTAGCGCTGGATCGCATGGTCCGGGGTCACGTACGGAAGTGGTTGCATCTCCCGAAAGATGTGCCACTTGCCGTCTTTCACGCGGCTGTGGGGGACGGGGGACTTGGTCTGCCGTCTCTGCGCTACCGGTTACCGATACTTAAGATCGGAAGGATTGAACGCTTAGTTCAAAGCTCCGATCCGGTCATCCGTGAGGTGGCCGCGCACCCATTGGGAGGTCAGCTCATTGCTGCGTGCCCTCCCGCCAGATTCAGGGGCCTGGTTCTGTGAACACCGGCAGAAGCTGAGCACGCGCTCCGCCTTGCCGCCTCTGTCGACGGCAAAGGGCCGACGGGGGCGCGTCAACAGGCCGCGAATGTTTCCCATGGGTGGATCAACGACGGTACGAGGCTTATGACCGGTGGAACTTACATCGACGCCGTCAAGGTCCGTATCGGCGCTCTGCCCACGAGGGAGCGGCGGACAGGGAGTCGGGGCGGCCCCCCACCTTGTGAGTGGGGGTGTCATGCGGGTGACGGCTTAGGCCACATCCTGCAGAGCTGCCTGGACACCCACCACTTGCGCGT